>SZWC01006681.1:69751-83534 GCA_023375785.1 Penium margaritaceum | reverse complement strand
AAACCACTGATCCAACACTTGGCTTCACTCATACACAAGTCTCCGCTCATTGTTCTGACCCTTTCCTCCTATCCATTGAGGAAGTTCACGAGGAGGGTGCTATACATTCTCCCTACTTGGGTGAGTATTCTAAAAGCCCCATTCCTCCTACTATCCTTTCACCCTGTGCGATGTCCTTGTGTGCCCCGCCTTTTGCACTTTTCACATCCTTGTCTCCCATCCTCAGCATCCTTCTATATACGACCCTCCCCCGCTTTCATGCTATCTCACTACGCTCTTCTCTGCCTACGCCTCTTCCTAATCCTCCCTCCTCCCCTTGCCTGCTTGCCCCTATCCTATTACTAACGCCTCGTGCTTCCGTCTGCCCCTCTTCCTAGATACACTACCACGCTACGTGGGCTTGACCCCTTGTTACCCACCTGCCTCCTACCGTCGCCACCTTTGCCCCCATTACTTCCTTTCCCCCCTCCCCTCCCATGCCTGCCCCCTTCCCCTCCCCCCTCCTCCCCACTCCTTTGTTCTCACCTTGTTTTGGCCACTCCCCCTCCTCCTTCTCCTGTCTCCTCTTGCACACGCTCCCACTCTACTTGTGCTCTTGCATGCCTTGTCACCCCTTTCCTTCCCTTATCTTAGCCCTCTCCTCTAGTGTGCTCACCTGCAGTTCATCCTCCCACGTCCCTCCCCTCAGGCGCCCCCCTTGCCTCTCTTCCCCCTAACCCCTCTTGCTTCTACCTCCACCCTCTTCCACCCTCACTCCACCCCCGTTTGCCCGTACTTTGGCCTCTCGTATATTCTCAATTCCCGCAACCTCCATCCCTCCTCCTCTCCTAACTTCGGTCACCAACCCTTCTATCCTACCCCCTGACCCGGCCACTCGACTCGTCTCCTTTCCATCGCTGGCCTCCACACCCCCCCTCCTTCCGTACACCTTTCACCCGAGTCATGTTCATGTTTGTCACTTCTTTTACCTTGAGTTCTGCCATATAGTGGATGTCTACACACACCAAAATTTTATTAGCACTTCTCCAACTATTTCTTGCACAGTTGTTGTCACCTCTACCACTCCAACGACCACTTCCCCCTCGCTTGTTGCCGACTCCAACCCTCTAGCACACGCCGACACCCTTTCCCATCCTAACGCCACCACACGGCATGCGGCTTGTCTGGCCGAGTTAGCTACATTCACCGACCACAGTGTCCTATCGTTGATCTTCCCCCCGGTCGCACGCCAAGCAAGGCCAATTAGGTTCTCTCTAAAATGTTCACTGCCATCGACACTCTTCAGCAGGGTGAAGGCCCACCTTACCATAAAAAGATACTCTCAGATCCCTGACATTGACTAGGGTGACACATACGCCCGAGTGGGTCGTTTCACAATGAGTCACTTTGTCATCGGTGTGGTCGCTTCCTTTTAGTGGGAGCTTCGACAGATGGATATGAATGGATATGAACAATGCTTTTCTGCATGGCCGCCTAAATGACGAGCTCTACATGGTTCAGCCTCCTAGCTTATTTGATGGCTTTGTGAAGGTGTGCCGCCACCAAAGTGCATTGTACAGTCGTTGCTAGTCACCACGTTCCCAGAACGAGAAGCTCACTTCCATCCTTTTCCCTGGGGGCTTTTGTCCCAACTTTCTGACCCTTCCCTCTGAACCGGCGACACACCTGTAGTGCGCGCCTTCATTTTGGTGTACGTCGACGACCTACTCATCACCTCTCCATCCTCCTCTACAATCAGCGAGGCCAAAGGCCTCCTCTCCTCAGCGTACCGCATGAAGGGCCTTGGCCATACAACCATGTTCCTTGGGTTGCAACTTGTACTTTTTCCTTGTCCACCAGTGCGCTATGTCTTCACTCTCACCGATCGCTTCTCCTCCGTCATCGACTTGTCGTGGCCTCTTGGCGTTGCCTCCTCTCCCATGTCGCCAAGCACCCAGCTCGCAATTCGTGCTGCCCACGACACCGCGTCCGAAGAGCTTGAGTATGTTGTCACCTTTCATTCCATTGTTGGGGCTCTCATGTGCCTCGCTGGAATCACCCGTGTGGACATTGTTTTGTGCTGTGAATTTTCTTATTGAGTACGCACAGGAGCCCCACACACCACCTGTGTTGCTGCTTATGTCTTGTGCTATGTCATTGGGCGTGCCCAGACTATCCTCGCCTTTTTGGCCGTGTCAAGCATGCCCCTTCTTGAGGCCTACACTCTCAGTGATTATTCTCGCGACACAAATGTTCGTATTTGTAGTGGCTTTTTCTTCCCTCTTGGTGCTACCTCCGTTTCCTGGAATAGAGCTAAGTAGGTTTGCGTTGCTCCTAGCTTGGGGGAGGTGGATTATATGGCCTAGGGTAGCACCGCTGTCGAGGCTGTGTGGCCCCGCTGCCTCCTTCGTGTGTTCCGTCTCCCCACTCCATCTATGCCCCTCTACAATGATAGTGGGAGCGGTTTGGCCATCGCTAGGAACACCAATGCACTTCACTACCACACGAAGCACATCAACATTGACCACCACTACGTGTGCGTTTTCATCGCCACTGGTGACGTCCGTATGCGATTCATCTCTGTATAGTTTCATTTTGGCCAACTTCCTCACCAAGGCCCTTCACCAGCACGCCTCTGCCTCTAGCATCACAATGGCATGTCTTTGCACCCTCCTTTGGTTGGTAGAATACAAAAAATTTTAAGTTTGGCAAAAAGACATCATTTCCATCTTTCTGAAAATTGCTTGAATTTAGAAGGTTTTTGAAATTATGAATGGATTAATTGCATGAAATGAAGAAGTTTGATTTCCTTATTTGTATTCATTGCATTGTCTAGGAAGAATAAAAATATTTCCCTAATTGTTTATCAGGAAAATAATGGTACCCACTAGACCTTTGTTGGGCACAGTTTTGCCTTGAAATTGTTTCCGCAATATTCTATAGACCCTAAAGTCTTTGTTGAGACTTTCCGGTGTTATTTAAGTTCTGATCTATTTTATTCGACACTTAATGAACTTTCGTACACCATCGGTGAGAAAGCGAGGATCTAGCGCTCGTAGATTGGGTCTACTGAGTGCAAACAGGTTTTCCTACCGGACAAGTAGGATGAATGATTTGCGAGATGAATCACGTAAGAAAATAGAATATAAATCCATTGACTAACTAAGTAATAGACCCAATGAAATATGGCATGTCGAGGCTCAATATCATGCGCCATCGACGTAAGGCATGCACCCTCTCCGCAAGTGTCAGAAATCTGAGAAGGGAGGTGTTTGTGATATTTGTTGAAGGTTTTCTTTGAGTTCGACATTCCCCATATGTTGAAAGGGAATCTTCAGGGTTCCTCTAGCACGTCGCCTGGCAGGTGAACGCGCGAATGTGAGACCTCCAGCTCCTTGTGTTGACTAGTGTCTGTAATATGCTGCTTCAAATAGTTGATTAAAAATGGATATTGATGCTTCAGTCTTCAGCTGGTGGCCGAAATTCCGGAGGCAACATTGAGGGACTAAAGGGTATCGACGATCGGCGACGAAAGTCGAGGTTCGCCGTCATTGCCAGACGTCAATCGAAGCTTTCATCTCCACGGCTGACGAAGCGTGTTACATGAAACTTTCGCCGCTAACCGTCCATGTCCGTTTTCTTGTTGCTCGGTTGTATGCGCATTTCAAGATGAGGTATAGAAACAGGTTGGGCCGTTTTCCTGTTAGGATTATGCCTGGTTTGTAGCTGGTTCGGCTTAGAAAGTAAAGGGACACAAACTAGCCAGCATTGTAGATCACCAATCACTTTAATGAACGCACGGTTTTTTCTGTTTCCGACAAAACAAACGACCTTTCTACCCAATCCATCCTCGTCTTAGGATGCGGCTGAGAAGGAACACTGAATGTAAGATTTGCAGCCATAGCCAACGTCATCCGATGAGGAGGAATCTGACGAACACGAGGCGACCTGAGGAAGATTAGGACGCCCTGCAGATCGGCATGCAAAATAGGATCATTTTGCAAAGCACACTTCCGCGATCTTAACCACGGCTGTTGCCGCAGAATCCATCCGTTTTCCAAGGAACGGTGGAAGGTTTCGACGACCTGAGCTGCGGTTCAATAAGATCTCGCGGGCATGAGAGGTTACGGCATTGCAGAAAATACGTACGAAACAAATTTGCAGTGTCTTGTCACTCATTTTCTTGTCAACCACAACTACGCCACCCTGGTGATACTGTGCTACGCTTGATGCTCAATTAGACGACTTTGGGGCACCTTTTTCAGCTATTTTGCAATAAAATGTCAAAGGTAAACCAAAATATCTAAATTTGACTTGTTAAGTAACTAAAAATATTTTCTCCTACAAAACCTCAACTCGAAAGCATAGTTCTCGCAAGCCTTCTTTACTTGTCAAACATAATAGTCTTACATGTTAAACTCAGTTTTCCGATGAAGTTTCAAATTTCTCTTGATTTTTTTAACAAAAAAATCCTCCAAAAATATGGAAATTTACTAATCTTCAACCTTCACCAACACAAGCAATAGTGATGCCTTAGTAGAAACTTCCCTTCATAAGATGTACTTGTGTAACAACTTTTCAATATGGATGAAGGCATTTAATGCATGATCAATGACATCCTTGGTCTCCAATTACATGGAAAAGATCTATATTGTATCATCAAGTATATGGGACACTTCATCTAAGACTTTCTTTGGATCCCTATGATAACATCATAGACAAAATTCATCTCATTTGTCATCTTTGTGCTATAATGTAGGAAGACGTGGAGAAAGGGGGAAAAACATATGTTAAGAAATGACTCCCCAAACACAGTTAGTGAAATTTTTTTCCTTCAAAACTTTTTCATATTGTGTGGATATTGTTAGAAATTGATTGTTCATTTTAGGGTTCACATTTCAATTTCTCAAAACAAGTTGCAAAATTGTGGAGAATCCAATCCAGTAGCACTTTTCATCTTTTAAAATTTATGGCCAAGTATTTAGACGAGGTAATATCTTGTGAGGTAGCAATTTTGCGAGCATCACCTACATCCGTTCCATAGGTACTTTTACATCCTCAAGGCCCTCTTTGCTACATAGGTAAAGAGCTTCAGTGAAATGCATAGTCAATTGTACCTATTGACGAAGAGGTACATTCTTTTTGTCTAAAAAGGATCACGATTCATTCACCTAATTTAGCATCTTCAATGCTCTTGAGTACCTAAAAAGCCGAACTCAGTGAGCTTATTAGAACTTACTTTGTCTATGTCAATCCAGGCTCCAATGTTTCGAGTTGTTCCTCATTCAAGTTCAGCTTCTATATTAGGATTTATTTATGGTAGCTACCACACCTCATGTACAGAAAGCCCGTCTATGCCAACGTAGTGAAACCAAAGATGGAGATTTGGAGATAATTCCGGAACGTATCATATGGGAAAGCAGAGAAGTTGGTGGAAGGAACAAAAACTTATTACTCCATGTTTAACCAATTTTTTGGTGGTGTTAAAAAAATACAAGGTTTTTTAGCAATTATTCATACTTTACAATTCTACTAGACTAGCAATTTATTACTTTTCTAGACTTTGGTGTGAGTCCCACCCTCAATCCAAATTACAACTGAAAATATATTAGGATGTTACGAATGTTGTCTAATCTTCAATTTGGCATCTAATGTTCTTTGAATAGGATTTAGATGAAGTTTTATGGCCAAAAAAGGGATAGAATGTTCGTATTTCATGTTTATTACAAAAATGAGGTATAAAATAAATTGGTTGCTATTTGGTCAGACAAAAAAATGTGAAATATGTATATTTTTCAATATAAACCGGGGAGGGGACCAAACATAAGAAGATAAATAGGATGATTTTATGTGTGGGTGTGCAAGGATGTTTCCTGACTCGACCACNAGGATTTATTTATGGTAGCTACCACACCTCATGTACAGAAAGCCCGTCTATGCCAACGTAGTGAAACCAAAGATGGAGATTTGGAGATAATTCCGGAACGTATCATATGGGAAAGCAGAGAAGTTGGTGGAAGGAACAAAAACTTATTACTCCATGTTTAACCAATTTTTTGGTGGTGTTAAAAAAATACAAGGTTTTTTAGCAATTATTCATACTTTACAATTCTACTAGACTAGCAATTTATTACTTTTCTAGAATTTGGTGTGAGTCCCACCCTCAATCCAAATTACAACTGAAAATATATTAGGATGTTACGAATGTTGTCTAATCTTCAATTTGGCATCTAATATTCTTTGAATAGGATTTAGATGAAGTTTTATGGCCAAAATGAGGGATAGAATGTTCGTATTTCATGTTTATTACAAAAATGAGGTATAAAATAAATTGGTTGCTATTTGGTCAGACAAAAAAATGTGAAATATGTATATTTTTCAATATAAACCGGGGAGGGGACCAAACATAAGAAGATAAATAGGATGATTTTATGTGTGGGTGTGCAAGGATGTTTCCTGACTCGACCACTCTTTTGGTAAGGATGTATGGAATTGGCTTCACTAAGAGTAAGAAACATGAACGTTTTTGGAACATATTTAAACCCGATCCTAGTGCATGAAACTATTGGTGATTAATTTTTCTGTCATATGAGATATAATCATGCTATTATATAGCTGAAAGTAGTGAGTTGCAAATGAGCGCACGAGATTTCAAAGTCACAGCAATGACACACCCATTATCCAACATCCTCAGAACAATTTGAAGGTTCACCAATCTGTTGGCCACCATTTTTGGAAGCATCATATTATTCATCATGGAACATGTATTTAAAGCGGATAGATTGAAGATGTCAAGGGATGATCTAGTTTTATACCACTTATGGTATTGGCTGGGTAAGTTATAACTAGTCACTATAAGAATCCTTTCCATAAAATTCTTTGTTCTAGACCGCTATTTCCCAATGATCCGGAAGTTTTTTACTGTACTTTTAAATTCACATATGATCTTAGCATGGGAATTCTGAGATACATAAGAAATGCTTCTAGATGGTTTCACTTGTTCCAATCAACCATCTATCCCTCGGTAAACACTTGGAAAACAAGGGCTTATGAATGCAATTTTTAAGTGTTTGGTTCCAAATAAAAGCAACATCTCACCATTTCTCAATGCAGTTATACAATATTTTTAAATTTCTTTGCCATTTTCCACCTTATATTATCAATGAATCGAAAATAGTTTTATAAAAATCTAATTAAAAGACCAATTTTTGGGTGATTACAAAACGTCTTCTTGTGGAACAAATGTGGAACTATTTGAAACATGAATAAAATTTCCATGCACTTCCGCTGAAATTCCAATTCAGAATTATTGGAGATGATACTCCATTGGAAGGGATGGAATTATAGCAAAGTGAAACAAAAATCCCCATCACGTTTCTTCATCCTCTCTTACATCAGGATAAAAGGCTGCCAATTAGTAGGATAATATGAATCCACTACTATTTTCACATAATTCCGTACTTCCTCTCCTCAATCTCAATTTTCATTTGCTCATTTTTCATTATTTTCCTCAGTGATGATGATTCAAGACGTGTTTCCTTAAACATTGTATGAAGTTTTACTTCAGTTAAAAGTAAATTTTAATCAATAAATTGATTCTTAAAAAAATGAAATCCTTCCCCAGTTATTGACCCATGGTTATCTAGTTACCAATGTTTCAAAGAACTCGCATTCAGATAGGTGAAGAGGAAGGCAAGGTGGATCGCCATGCTTTCAGGATGAAAAAGCATGTCAAAGAGAAAAGAGCTCATTTATTCAATTGTGCAAGGCCTTCAAATCTTTGGTTTGATCAATCCTCTTCTTGCAATGTGATTCCTATTGTGGAAGTAGACATGTGCATCATAAATTTTAGTTACTTGCTTCATCATTACTAGTGTTGTTCTTAACATTTGTTGGGTCTTGTACCACGTGTTACAAATTCTCAACCATTGCTTATTGAAATTTGGGATTTTTCTAAAGCTTTGTCATAAGATAAAAAACAATTACATGCGTATAGTACAAACATGAACAAAAATGTATGTGTAGTAGAGACATAAAAATAATCATGGCACATGTGGTGAAGCAAAATGTATAACAATGTAAGAACCATTCAATCCCAATTAACAATCAAATTCTTCTTTCAATATGGTTGTCCTCATTTTCTGCCTGTCTTTAGACTTCAACTAAACCATGAGTCACTTTCCAAGCATTTTAGTTTCCTTGGGACCTTCCTTCAAATCTTCCTTAAGATCATACTATGTGGATCCTTGCCCAATGTTTTTCTTGTATGTGCAACTGGAAATATGAAAACCACCTTTTGCCCTAAAATTTTCATGGAAAATTAAATGTTCCATCTTGTACACCATACCCTTGAACCTTGGAAATGAGATCAGGCTTTTTTTTGGTTTGACTGAAACATTGCCTTGGTGGCTATGAGATCTGGCAAGAGTCATTATGTTCCCCAATTCTCCACACTCACATTAGCGTCCATTGTCACCTAGTTGTTAATGCTTCCACTTCTGGTACTCCTACAAATATTTTTTCTTTTTTGTCTGCTACTAGTGCGTATGCCACTGATCCTTCCATTGATGCAGCTATTTCTTATGCCATTTTGGGAATGTTTTCTATTTTTAGTGCTTATTCGTATTTTTGTAATATCTAATCATATGGGGTTTTTGGATGCCAATACCTCTCCAGTTTTTTCTAGTATTATTAATACTACTAATTCTTCTTTCATTATATACATCATGATTTTCCCTCCTCTACCGACCTCTTGTGGGCTCATCCCTCCCTTCATCTTGTAATAAGCCTTTAAATCTTTATCTCTTGTTGTTATATCAAAACAAATCGAAACGTTCGCAGAAAAATTATTTCATAGTTTCAATGATTTAGTATACTAAACAATACAATGTTTTGGAAGAAATTTCATGAATGCATACTTGTACCAATCATTTCTCTGAACTCTTTGTAATGCAGTACAATTCTAGACATTGCAAGATATCTAAAATTTGGTTTGAATGACCTTGTTATTTCTTTTGGGTGTACGGAAGTAGATCTCTGCTAGAAAATAGATGGTGAAGATCTTCCCCTCCTTCGTTTCCCACCTCTCTGGTCTCTCTTGCCTCAACAACCCTTTTTCCTCTTGTGTGTGTTATGCATCACCTTCTAGTGCACCTTGCACACACTCTTGGAGGAAATTTAACTTGACCCATGAATTAATCACCCAAAGTCTCCTTCATGCATTTCCTACATTTTCTAAATAATATCCTGTACACCACCCATTGGCTCTTCTTACTGACCAATACCCAACATATTTTGCAATCTGTCCAAATTTATGTCCATCTATGCACCACCTTCTTCCACCTGACTCCCTAGCCTATTTGACTTCCAGCATGAGCAAAATAAACATTGAAACCATCAAAACTTTTAAGTGAAGGTTTCTGGAACACACATCATTGAGTGAATAACAATGTTTAAATTTCAAATTTTTGTAAGTCTTGGAAATTGAATCAGAACGTTTATGTAACACGTCACAGAAGAGCGCCTCACTAACATTCAAATATATGGTTTCCTTCCTCCTTTTGAAAAGTTCCGAAGTTGGAGGAAATATTGGATAGAATATAACTCAAATACCAAGTAAGTTGCATGTGGCTTGCACAAATTTTGGAAAGCTATTTGTGGGCCTGACCATCGATAGCTCCATCTTTCTCAGAAGGGAGAAACAACGCGTAGATTGAAATGGTTCATGAGTTCCCTCCATAACGTATTGATGGATCTTCCAGCTCAATTGTTTGAAATGGTGATATCAAATAATCGAAAATGACTGGGTAATAGTTGTAGTACTCTCTAAAAAGTGAAAATGGTGATAAGGGGTATGGAGTGATTTATATTTTGATATTTAGTGAAGTAAAATGAGATTTTTTGGTGCCCCTCTCTGGTGCTGGGAAAACCCATCACAAAGCCTATTAGGGCCTATTTTTTTATGTGCTCCTTTAGGTGGAGCGAAGACATAGTTGTGCAAATATATTGCTAAAGCACCAAATATAAACATGATACAATGGCTTTGAGATGAATGACCAAGGCTCGTTCTGTATCACTAGCAGTTTAGGCATTCCCAAGAATTTGGAATGCCGATACGTTTTTCACAGTTCTTTTAGAGGAGTGTATATTTGGCTTTAAATCTCTATTATCATGTTTCATTAACTTCATGAATCATTAATCTTTGAATTTCATGCTTTGGTGTTACAATGACTTGAAAAGTGAATCACTGTTGGTGATGTGAAGTGTTCATCCAAAGGTTGGTCTCACCACATTCCCGAAGGTCTCTTCACAAATGGCATCTGTCCACATTTGCCAAGATGTCATTATGGCATCAAGTTGGGTTGTCAACCAAGGGCATAACTCGTGTTCAAATGTTCACTAAGGAATCACATGTGGAAGAGCCTTTCAACATTTTAGATTTTTTTCCATGTATTCAATGCAATTGTTTTACTCTAAGTAACAGTATTGCATTGTGAATGCATGAAAAATAAAGAGCAATTTCTTCTTTTGCACTATGTAGTTGAGCGTAAGGTTGAAATACTTCCGTGACATGTATCAACAGGATAACACCAATTTATGAGTGTTTATAAAGGGCATGACACTTCTTGTTCATTTTTATTCATATCCACTTGGTTTCATTTCAAGTGAGGTTGGTGAGGGTGTATTTTTTCTTTGCAAACACGAGGTAATACAAAGTCACTTTGATGAAATATCATGTAGTACATGACACCTTTGTTACAGCATCACTGGCATCTGTTACACTTTTAAACAACGTGACAATTCAATGTGTAAGCACTTATGAAAAAACTATCAAGAGTATAATCACAATGCAACAGGCAGATTTATGTCTTGAATAAAAGGCATGATTATTGAATAATTCATCCATAGGAAAGTACATAACCATGAGAAATTCCTCATGTAGAATGAACGAAAGACAAAAGGCAATGAAACCACTCAACACCATCACATCACTCACAACTCCATAAACGAGACAATTCAAAACATAATTATCAAAACTGGCAAGATGATGGAGGATCATTGGGTTGAGCGCATTTGTTGGAGTAAATGCTTCTGAAGGATAAAGAGATTCTGTCACTTAAGAGTCATGCACAAAAGGAAGGGTAAACCAGGTCATCCCTCCCCTCTTTCACCTCATCCTCCTCCTCCTCTTCTATCTCCTTATGATCTCCCTCCTCCTCCTTCTCTTCATAATCCTCCTTGTCTTGCTTCTTTTCTTCACTGTCATCATCACCTTCCACCACAAAAGCTCATATGTGCTTCTCTCTACCCCCTTGCCACACGCCATGTTTACCTCTCCTTCTGTGCCTCACTTCTCATGCCTTGCATAGAGGGAGGAGGTAGGAAAGAGGAGGATGGGGGGAGACCTGGGGGGAAGGATGGCAGGAGGTAGGGAGGGAGGGAGAAAGAGAGGGAGAAATGGATGGACATATGGCAAGAAGAGATGGAGGGAGGAGGGATGGGCAGAAAGTTGAAGTGAAGGAGTCATGAATGGATGGACGAGAGGACAGACGGATGGAAGATAAGGATGGATGGTGGGACAAGAGAGGGAGAGTGAGAGGGCGGGGTTGGGAGGAGAAGGACAAAGGGAGAAGGGGGGAGAACAAAGGAAGGGGAAAGACAGAAAGAGGGAAGGCAGGCAGAGGAGAAAGAGAAAGACAAGGTGGAGGTCGGGGAGGGAGGATAGAGGGAGACGTAGTGGGAGGGAGGGAAGGAGGTAGGGAGGGCAGGAGAGAGAAAGAGGGAAGGGGAGGGTGGGAAGGATGGATAGGCTGGTACAAGGGAAGGATAGAGGAGGCATGGGCAGAAAAGGGGATGGGAAGGAGTAACGAATGGACAAATGGGTAAACAGACGGATGGGAGGGAGGAAGGGATAGAGGGATAGAAATAAAAGAGAGGCAGTGGAGGAGGAGAAGAGTGTCAACCGGCCTGAGGCAAATGGACTAGAAACTAGGGCCGACACAATAGCACCTGTCGTCTGCTCCTAGCATTTTAGTTAGGAGAATATTCACCCTCAGGATCACGGTTCCACATTGAGAAGTTCCTAGGCAATCACTTGCTAACAACTGTATCCACTTAACACTTGGTCACTTTCGCGTGAGGTGCCAGTCAAAGACTAACTCCTGGTGCTTAGACCAACTATAGTCTTCTTTATATTTTTCCTCATTTGGATAACTCTATGAGGAGCATCTAAAGCCAGATTGTATACCGTAATTTCATCCATATTCGTGCAAATTAATTGTTTTAGTTCGCCCATGTGTCACATAAAAAATTCCCTCACACCAAAAATACATTCTGAGGCACGTAAAGCACGATTTCCCTTCCTAAAAGAGGTACTTTTCCCTCCAAATTGCTCCTCCATAAAATTCAAAAAAAACCAAATATAGGAGAATATAGATGGCACTAAAAATCAAAGGAAAAATGGGACTAATATGGATGACAGTACGGTAATTAGAATGAGGAATGAGCCTGGTACACATAGTCCTAGGCCTGGCGTCTAAGGTGAGTGGGTTGTGGAACTTTTGGGATGGCCACCCCACACCACCTCACCAGCTTGCCAATTGGTGCATCCACTGACCGCCAAGGGGCACATCCTCCTCATGCATGGAGAAATTTCTNGTCTACCTCATTGCTTGGTGACATGGAGGAGGAGAGCTTGCAGTCGGAGGGCATGGGGGTACTGACAGGTTTGCAGTCCTCCATGTTGTAGTACTTCAAGACGACCATGATGTACTTGGTCTTGTTGAGCTCAATGGTTCCTGCTTTGCGGTTGGGGTTAACGGCAATCCCGAGGTAGTCCTCGAGATGACCCATGTCTTTCATCTTGAACCTGCTACTCAGCTGCTTCTTGACGTCTGCAAGGGCCTCATGAGTGGAAGAGCACATGATCAAGTTGTCGACATACAATGACACAAGCAACAAGCTACGCTCATCCTCCCGCACACAGACACTAGGGTCGTTCTTGCAGTGCACAAAGGAGAGCTCAGCCATGAAGCTGTCCATTTCCTTGTACTAGATCCGGNCAAAAAAAACCAAATATAGGAGAATATAGATGGCACTAAAAATCAAAGGAAAAATGGGACTAATATGGATGACAGTACGGTAATTAGAATGAGGAATGAGCCTGGTACACATAGTCCTAGGCCTGGCGTCTAAGGTGAGTGGGTTGTGGAACTTTTGGGATGGCCACCCCACACCACCTCACCAGCTTGCCAATTGGTGCATCCACTGACCGCCAAGGGGCACATCCTCCTCATGCATGGAGAAATTTCTCAGAAACTTCTAAGAAACTTCCCTTGTGCAGGAAGGTCAAAAACCTTCATGCGTACATCAAGGCTTGATAGCAGGACATGTTGTCCCTAAGTCCATCATGCTATGAGTTGCGCTACACTTCTGGTGTCTCGCTTGGATTTTCACCACAAACAAGGTTTGGGGGACTTACTCCAAAAGTGCAGTGCATGCCCAACCTGTTTGCTAATCCATAGCAGTGGCCAGAAAATAACAAAAATATCTCCCTTGCACTTCAGGCCACCTGCTGTGGTATTTTTCTTTTGCATGAGCCTATAGCTGTGTATTGTGTTTGTGCACGTCAGCTTTCTTCGTGTTTAGTTCTCATCTTGTGCGTCCACCATGCAGATTCCTCAAGTGCCTGCACCATGCAAGTCGCTGTCTAGTGGCTTTGTCAAGAAGTCCGCAACAATTTTCTTGGTTGCGACATGCTCCAGTTCCACGACACCCTTGGCGACAAGGTCACATGAGTACTGGT
>SZWC01006680.1:84429-99124 GCA_023375785.1 Penium margaritaceum | reverse complement strand
TATCGGCTGGTTCTGCGGACGGCGAGGGGCGCCAGACTCGCCGGCAGATTAAAGCATTGCTGGATTGCGGCGCGTCGCACTCATCCTTCTGCGACGAGCTTGCAAAGAGGTTGGGACTTGCACGGCAACCCAGGAAGCCAACTACGGCCAAGTTGGTGCAAGGGGAGCTGGAGTGCGGACTGCCTCTGAAGCCTCTAAGGGTTCTTTTGGGTAAGTTGTCGTACGAGGTGAGTTTTTGCACGTGCCCAATGGATGCCTATGACGCCATTCTGGGGCGTGATTGGCTGCACCGGTGGAATCCTGCTGTGGATTGGGTGCACAGCCAAGGGAAAGTGAAGAAATGCGGAGAGCAAATTATTTTGCCATTGTGGGCAGAGGAGAAGGACTCCAAGGCAGGCAAGGTGCCGCAGTTGAGTTACGTACAACTGAAGCGCTGTCAGCGCAAAGGGGACCAAGTGTATCTTGTGTGGATGCGGCAAAAGGTAGCAGCTGAAGAGGTGGAAGTGTTGGCAGCAGAGGCAAAGGAACAAGATCGAGAGCAACAGAAAGCACCTGCAGCAGAGCTGTCGGAAGGCATCAAGGGAGTGTTGGACAACTATAGTGACGTGTTTCCTGCTGAGCTGCCAAAGGGTTTACCACCGAAGCGGGACATCGACCACAAAATTGAACTTGTTCCTGGAGCAACTCCAACGGTACGGGCTGCTCATCGCATGAGCAATAACGAGTTGGATGAGCTGAAGAAGCAGTTGGAGGAGCTGACGGAGCAAGGGTTCATCAGACCGTCGGTGTCACCTTACGCTGCACCGGTCCTCTTTGTGAAGAAAAAGACAGGGGAGCTGCGGATGTGCGTGGACTATCGCACACTGAACAACGTAACGATCAAGAACCGGTACGTGCTGCCAAGGGTCGAGGAGCTGTTTGACCAGCTGAGGGGAGCGCAGTTCTTCAGCAAGATTGACTTGCACTCGGGGTACCATCTGATCCAGATTGCAGAGGAGGATGTGGAGAAGACGGCGTTTCGGATGCGGTATGGCCATTTCGAGTACCTCGTGATGCTGTTTGGGTTGACCAACGCTCCTGCAACGTTCATGAGCCTCATGAACAGGATCTTCCACCCTCACTTGGACCAGTTTGTGGTAGTGTTCCTCGACAACATCGTCATCTACTCCCGAACTGTGGAAGAGCATCAACAACACCTTTGGCAGGTGCTTGATATTCTTCGGAAAGAGAAGTTGTTTGCAAAGCTCTCCAAGTGCGAGTTCGAAAAAAGGGAGGTGGAGTTCCTTGGGCACATCGTGAGCGGCAAGGGTCTCCGCATGGACCCAAAGAAGGTGGAAGCAGTGAAGCAGTGGCCGACACCAAAGTGCGTACGTGACATCCAGGTCTTTCTGGGGTTTGTCAACTACTACCGGAAATTCATCCGGGTGTACGCAGAAAAGGGTGCGCCGCTGACTTTGCTGCTGAAGAAGGATCACCAGTGGGAATGGAACGATTGGGAGTAGAAGAGCTTCGAGGAGCTCAAGACTGCCACGTGTGACGCTCCGGTCCTGGTGCATCCAGATTCATCCAAGGAGTACGTCATGGCGACAGACGCAAGTGACTATGCCATTCGGGCGGTGCTGATGCAAGATCACGGGAAGGCGCCGCAACCGATTGCGTACGCGTCTCGCAAGTTGCGAGGTGCGGATCTGAACTACGTAATCCATGAAAAGGAGATGCTGGCGGTGATCCATGCCTTCAAGCACTGGAGGTGCTACCTCGAGTCGCGGCGCTGCGTGGTCTTCACGGACCATTACGCCCTGAAGTACCTGAAGACGCAGCCGAACCTCAGTCGCCGACAAACTCACTGGATGAAATTTCTTGAAGGGAGTTTTGACTACGAGATCCAGTACAAGCCTGGGAAGGTGAACCCGGCAGATCCTCTGTCGTGTAGGCCAGACTTGAGCCTCAATGCCATCTCTATGCTGATGGGATCTCCAGTCATGCATAGCCTATTCAAGCACGGCTATGACGTGGACAGTGAGTTCACGGGTAGTGCGCTGAAAGACGCCACGTGAGATGGAGTGTATTGGCGAAGGGGTCAGGAGCGGAGGATTGTCGTGCCAGACTATGTGCCATTGAAGCAGTTGTTGCTGGAGGAGGCGCATGACACCCACTACTCGGGTCACTTCGGCTTTGACAAGATGCTTAAAGCCTTGGCACGCCAATACTATTGGTCATCAATGGCAATTGATTGTAAGAGGTTTGTGAGTAGCTGCGATGTGTGCCAACGCATCAAGGCACGGAGGACCAAGCCACCAGGGGTGCTGCAACCATTACCTGTACCAGAGAGGCCATGGACAGGCATTTATCTTGACTTCATCGGCGGGTTGCCTGTGACGTAGCAAGGCAACAACACGGTGTTGGTGGTGGTAGACCGGTTCTCCAAGATGGTACACTTCATCGCATGTCCTGAGAGCATCACAGCTGCCGGGACAGCTCAACTCCTCCTCAGTCATGTCATCAAGCTGCATGGAGTGCCGCAGTCGATGGTCTCAGATCGCGATCCACGCTTCACTTCGCGATTCTGGAGAGATCTCATGGAGAAGCTGGACACACGAGTGCAGCTGACCACAACATACCACCCACAGAGCGATGGGCAGACAGAGCGCACGAACCAGACATTGGAGCAACTGCTGCGGAGCATGGTCCCACCGGATGGAGAGGGTTGGGAGGAGAAGCTCGGAGTGGCAGAGTTCGCCTACAACTCAGCGGTGTCAGCATCAACAGGAAAGTCACCGTTTGAGGTGGTCTATGGCCACTAGCTACTTAGCCCAGCCGCCCTTGCTACGGCAACATCTCTTTCAGCTGTGTAACATATTGCTGACGGGTTTGCCACCACTTGGGACGTGGTGCGGCAACGGCTGTTGCAGACACAGAAGTAGCAGAAGCGGCAGGCTGATAAGCATCTCTCTACGGAGGAGTTCCAAGTGGGAGATCAGGTGATGCTGAACTCTGCTAACCTGCAGCTGATGGGAGTTGGGAGTCCTAAGCTGAAACCGCGATGGGTGGGTCCGTTCCACATTTTGGAGCTGGAGTTGCCATCTCACTACACCATCCATCCGGTGTTCCACATCTCCCTACTTTGTGCCTATCACGACCCTAACACATTCTTCCAAGGTCGCGGGACGGCTCCACCTCCTACTATCCAGGTTGAAGGAAGTGAGGAGTTTGAGGTGGCGAAGATTCTGGCGGATCGTAAGAGGGGACGTCGGCGTGAGTTTCTGGTGTAGTGGAAGGGGTACCCGGCGGAGTACAGCTCTTGGGAGCCAGAGGCCAACTTCCATGTCGGGGGTACCAACACTGTTCTCCAGGAGTATCTCAGGCGCACCGGGACGTCGCGCCTCCGACGGGGGGGGGGAGGGTGAATGTAACGAGGTGCCCCTGATTTTTCTGGCATACTCGGGGCTTCGTCCGAGTTTCGGGGGCATGCGGGCGATTTCT
This sequence comes from Penium margaritaceum, assembly GCA_023375785.1. Taxonomy (NCBI): domain Eukaryota; kingdom Viridiplantae; phylum Streptophyta; class Zygnematophyceae; order Desmidiales; family Peniaceae; genus Penium; species Penium margaritaceum. Next base: position 95,641 of record SZWC01006680.1, on the reverse strand, counting down.
CGCTTTTTCGGAAATGTGTCGGGAGGTCCGGCTCGACCCCGACGGCTCGCGGATGCGAGGGGAGGAGGAGCGAGCGAGCGAGCGACGACGTGAGGATCACGCCAACGCTGGGGGGGGGGGGCTTCGCTCACAACCTCGCAAGCGCGTTCCAAACACGTAACACGCAGTTGCGTATCGCCCTCTCGGCGAGTGGCGTGATGGTGACGCCACCGGCCGAGGGGCTGTTTCGGCGGACAGCCCCGACACCGTGCGCGGTCAACGGCGGCAGTAATTCCGTTGACTGCGACCATGGGACGGTTGCAGTTTCCACGGTGGTGTGCGCAACACGGCGACCACACCCACCGCCGCGAGTCATACGCGACCAACGGGGCGGCTCGCCGAGAGACAGAAGGGACCGTCGATCTGGACGATCGACGGCCCGGAACTTCTTGCACAAGACACTAGGTGCAAGTAGGGCACCGAGTGTCAGGAATTTGCGGAAGGGAAAGGGCGACACGGGTAGGCTCGTGTCGCGGCTTGACGCAAGTTATGAGCTGATCGGGTTGGTAGTAACAAGTTCCGGAGCTGAGCGATGCGAGACAGGCAGTTGACCGAGGATGGAAGCGATGGCAGTTGCGAAGGTGATGGAAGGAAATGATTGATTGATAGAATAGCGGAAGCAAGAGTACATTGGACTAAGCTACCTTAAAGTAGTGATGCTTGGGCTTCGCTAGGACCCCTGCGAGATGGAAGCGCCAGTCTGTGTTCTTCGAGAGACGTGTTGCGAAGGTTTCGCCGGAACGCAGTTTGTCGAGGTGCTCCGAGACTTGAGGACGTGACAGTGTTGGCGCACGGTTCTCGGTTGTGCGTATCCATTGAGATATGTTCGATTCTCTTTATTGTGAGTGCTCGGATGTGCTCCGGCCTTTGTACTGGTTTCTCTTCTTTTATTTCCGACACCCCCGTGAAGGGAAACCAGCATGGAAGCTTCAGGTGTCTCTGGTCCTAAGACTCAGAAGATACACTAGGGTTGCATGTTGAGCCTGGTCTAGGGCCTTTGTGAAGATGTCAGCCCTGTTGGCTTTCGAGGCTACGTGTTGAACCAGGAGTTCCCTTGCTTGTACTTTTTCCCTGATGAAGAAGTGGCGCAGCTCGATGTGTTTGGTTCGTCCATGGTAGACTGGATTCTCTGTGAGAGCAATGGTGCTTCGATTGTCACACCACAGGACTGGGAGTGGCTGCGGGTACCCCAGGTCTTGTAAGAGATGTTTCAGCCAGATGGCTTCTTGGGCAGCCATGGTACCTGCATACAGCTCAGCTTCACAGGATGAGAGTGAAACAGAAGAGGACTTGGTGCTTCGCCAGCTGATCAGTCTAGAGCCAAGGTGAAAGCCGTAACCCTGTGACGATTTTCGGTTGGCTTGATCATCTGCCCAGGAGGAGTCGCTGTATCCTTCCAGTTTTATTGGCTGAGTTCCTCCCAGCTCAAGATAGAAAGAGGCGGTCTCTCCTAGGTACCTCAGCACTCGTTTTGCTGCTTTCCAGTGTTGGTCACTGTGATTTCCTTCTCCAACATATCGTGACAGAAAACTGAGGGGAAAGGCAAGGTCAGGGCGAGTGCAGACCATGGCATACATGAGTGATCCCACCAGCTCAGGGTAAGGTTCTGGGGAAGGAGATGAGACTGTGTATGCTGGTGAGGTGAGCTTGTGGTCCACCGTCATGGGAGTTGGAGCTCCATTGCTGTTTTCCAGTCCGAAGTGCTTCAGAAGTGAGGCTATGTATGGTGCTTGGGACAGAGTGATGAGTCGTTTTTCTCGGTCCCTTTTGATGTCGATTCCCAGATAATGGGTCAGTTCTCCAAGGTCTTTCATGGTGAAACGTCCTAGAAGTGCTTGCTTCAGATCCTAGAGAGCACTGGGATTGTTGGAGGCGAGGGCAAGATCGTCCACGTAGACCAGGATGTATGTTTGCTCATCTGGTCGGGAACGCAGGAACAGACTGGGATCGGCAGTGGAAACTGTGAATCCCAGGTCAAGGAGAGTTGTTCGAAGTTTGGCATGCCATTCTCGAGGAGACTGTTTGAGCCCATAGACTGGGCGATGTAGCTTCCAAACAGTGTTAGGTTGATCAGGTGTGTAGCCTTCCGGACACGCCAGGTAGATGGTTTCGTTCAGGTCTCCTTGGAGAAAGGCTGTGGACACGTCCATGGCATGCAGCTCCATGTCTTTGGTAGCTGCAATGTGTAGTAGGGCTCGTAGAGTGGTCAGTTTGGCAGTTGGTGAAAAAGTGTCAAAGAAGTCCATGCCATATCGCTGTGAGAACCCCTTTGCCACGTAGCGGGCTTTGAATTCTGGTGGCTTCCCCAAATGAGTCTTAACGCGGAAGACCCATTTCCCTGCGACCACATTGGTGTAGGCTGTTCGTGGTACGTCAGTGTAGGTTGAGGTAGCTTTCAAGGAGGCTAATTCGTTGGCAATGGCGGCTCGCCATTGGTCTGCTTGTGGTCCGTTTACAGCTTCTGTGTACGTGCTGGGGGTGACGATGGGAGCAGTGGTAATGGTGGTGCTGAGTAAGGGAAATCGAGGGTAGCGCTGTCGTCGTGGATTCATTGGAGGAGCTGGTTGTCGAAGAGAGTTAAGGCCATCTCCAGCTGCAATCCAGGAGGGCAGGAAGGAGGTTCGAAGAATCTCTACCTGTCGATCTTTCTGGATGTTAAGGTCTCCATCTGTGTCGGTCAAGGTGATGAGGGAGGCTGCGGTTTTGTTTCTGGTAGACCGTCGAAGTACCGGTTCTGCTACGGGTGTCACTTTCGGGACTGGTGTCCCACATGGTGTGGCCCCTGTGTCTGCTGTTGTTGTTGGAGGAGGGACTGCTTCTGCTGAAGGAAGAGGTCGACCAAATTTTGGCAGGTGTTCTGAGATGGTTTCGAAATCATCGTCAGGAGTGAGAGGAGTGAGAGGTGGTAGTACCGCTGGTCGTGGTTGTGTAGGAGTGTGTGTAGGAGAGAGAGTTGGTGGAGTGGGCGCTGTTGGAGGAGTTACTGGTGTGGCGGGAGCGGCTGTTGGAGGTAAGACGGCTGGCCTTGTGGTCACTGCGGCCTGTTCTGGAAAGAGTGTCCAGGTGAGAGGAGTGGTGGAGACTGGAGCTGATTGTCGAAAGAAAGGAGTGATTTCATCAAAGTGGACATCTGTGCTGCAGGTTTCTCGTTGAAGGTCAGGCTCGTAGAATAAGTATCCGGGGGAGTTGAGAGCGAATCCCACAAACATGCGGCGCGAGGCTCGGGGACCGACTTTGGAAAGATGTGCGTGGGCTCTGTCGGTTTTATTGAGTAGAACGTAGGCTGTAGAACCCCAGACTCGAAGTTTAAAGAAATCTGACTTGTACCCCAGCCAGAGCTCCGCTGGAGTGATGTCGGGAAGATGCTTGGCTGGGTAGTAGTTGTGAACCCTGGTGGCATAGCGGAGTGCATAGGTCCAGAAGGTTTCCGGAGCTCCAGCATGCACGAGTAGAGTGCGCGTGAGGGCGACCAGGACACCATTCCGTCTCTCTGCCACTCCATTCTGCTCGGGTGCTTCTGGGACACTCATTTCATGCCCAATTCCGCGTTCTGCCAGGAATTCACGGAGTTCATGAGATAGGAATTCACCACCTCTGTCTGTCCAGATTTTGCCGATGGACCGGTTGAGGCGGTTCATCTGATACTTTGACCACTTGATGAAAGCAGGCTTGGCATCGGCCTTAGATTTGAGAGGAATTGTGGCGCCGAAGCGAGAATGATCGTCCACAATGGTGAGGAAGTACTCATATCCTTGAAGGGAGGTGGGACGAATTGGTCCCACAAGATCCATGTGGAGGATGTCGAGAGGTCTTGCTGCTCTAGTGGCTCGAGGAGGATGAGGGGATGCTTTTAGTTTTCCAAGACTGCAAGCAGTGCAGGGTGGTCCTGCAAGACGAGTTAGTGGGGAGAGCGGTGGCAAGCCTTTGACCATATTTTTGGTCTGAAGACGGAGAAGTGCATTGAAATTCGGGTGACCAAGGCGATGATGCTGAAGGAGTAGAGGATGTGAGAGGCTGCGGCAGTCACAGGTGGTGGGTTGAGCGTCAGTTTCAATAGCAAAAATTACTGTTGTGCGAGGAATTTGCAGTCGACAGAGGTTGTTGCGAACAGTGAAGGTTGCCAATGGTTTGTTGTCCACTGTTGTCAGTTGGGCTTCTGAACCATAGGCGGGAAAGAATATATTTACTCCTTCCTTTTGGAGTTGATGGACAGAGAGGAGGTTGTGTCGCAGATCAGGAGTATGGTAGCCTCGGATTTGTCCACTTGGTGCTGCCGGAGATATGAGAGTAGCGGAGTAGCGGCATAGTGACGTCATTCCCTTGGTATCACCAGTGATGGTTACTGGTGTTGCCAGTGGTGTGGTGATGTCAGCATCCTTGAGAGCATGGATAGCACACCCTGAGTCGAGTACTTGTTCAATGTAGAGGGAGTCAGAAGTTGCAAGAAGAGTTAGCGGAGGAGGTTCTCCGTCTTGAACGGAGACTTGCGCGACATCGAGAATGGAGGGCTTGGGTGATGACCCGTCGTCCGTGTGGTCATGATCTGGTGCGGCGCGAGATGTAAGGATGCAAACAACCACAGTTGTGACTGTGAGGATGATTACTGGAATCATGGTGGCCTGTTGGCCAGGGCTGTGAACCTAGCGCTCTGATACCATGTCAGGAATTTGCGGAAGGGAAAGGGCAACACGGGTAGGCTCGTGTCGCGGCTTGACGCAAGTTATGAGCTGATCGGGTTGGTAGTAACAAGTTCCGGAGCTGAGCGATGCGAGACAGGCAGTTGACCGAGGATGGAAGCGATGGCAGTTGCGAAGGTGATGGAAGGAAATGATTGATTGATAGAATAGCGGAAGCAAGAGTACATTGGACTAAGCTACCTTAAAGTAGTAATGCTTGGGCTTTGCTAGGACCCCTGCGAGATGGAAGCGCCAGTCTGTGTTCTTCGAGAGACGTGTTGCGAAGGTTTCGCCGGAGCGCAGTTTGTCGAGGTGCACCGAGACTTGAGGACGTGATAGTGTCGGCGCACGGTTCTCGGTTGTGCGTATCCGTTGAGATATGTTCGATTCTCTTTATTGTGAGTGCTCGGATGTGCTCCGGCCTTTGTACTGGTTTCTCTTCTTTTATTTCCGACGCCGAGTTCAGGTGCAAGTAGGAGATCTAGTACAGGTGCAAGTAGCTTGTTGTAGCAAGCTAGGAAAGGAGTAGGCTGAGACCTGGGCTAGCCAGCCGAACAGTATAAATACCCTGTACTCAGTTCAATCTAATTAACCTGTATTTTCCAGCTGTGGCTTCCAGACATCTCCAAGTCTATCTTTCCGCTACGACTGTGCTCTCCACACACAAAGGCTAAATCTCCAGAGAGCACCCACTCTCACACAGACGAATTTTCCCGCGGCTCCAGCTTGCTGTCGCGCCTCTATGCAGCCTGCACCATCGCATGCGCCTTGCCAAACACTTTCAGGTATGCCACACTTGGCCTGCGCCCGCTCCAAACCTCGTGAGGTGTCTGCCAGCCGCTCTTCCCCTTTCGCACCACTGTAGGAGTGAGGTTCATGATGTAACTCACCGTATGCAAAGCTTCCGCCCAGAAGCTTCGCAGCAATGCCGCATCCACCAACATGGTCCGTACCATGTTCAGGAGCGTCTGGTTCACCCGCTCCGCCATGCCATTTGACTGAGGCGAATACGACATAGTTTGTTCCCATTTTATGCCCTGCTGCTTCATCCACCTGCTACAACCCACGTACTCTCCACCGTTATCGCTGTGTAGCACTCTTACCTTCTTGTTAGTCTGCCTCTCCATCGGGACGACATTCTCCTTCAGCCGGTCCAGGATCTCGCCTTTCCGCTTCATGAAGTACACATAGAGTTTTCTGCTGTAGTCATCAATGAAGGTGACAAAGCAACGCGCGCCACTCTTCGACGCCGTCTTGAATGGTCCGCACACATCGCTGTGCACGACCTCCAGCAGGTCCAAGGCGCGATTCACGTTCTCGTTGAACGGTTTGCGCCACGCCTTGTCCAAAATGCAAGGCTCACACTTTTTGTGCTTTGCTGCATCTGTCGCCTCTTCTACACTGTCGATGACGAGGCCACGTACCAGCTCGGGCTTCAAAATGTCCTTCACGAATGCAAGTGAGGAATGTCCCAGTCGTCGGTGCCAGAGCTCCATATCAGCCCCCACCCTCCTTTGGCCAGGTTGATGGTGCACTCCTGCAAGTCTGCTGAATCTGTTGCCGCAGGGATCACCTTGCTCTCCACGATGTAGAGGCCACCCTCGCGCTTAGCCTCCAGCACGGGCTCGCCGCCACCATCCTTCCGCACGACTGCTCCTCTTTTCCTGAAGAGCACCTCGTACCCCTTGTCAGTCAGGCGGCTGACACTTAGAATGTCAGCCAAGACGGGTACGTGCTGCACGTCCTTGATGTCGCGTTGTACCCGCTTCTCACCAACCACCACCTCCACCTCCACGTCTCCTTGGCCAGCCGCCAGCTCGACTTTTTCGTTTGCGACCAACATGGATTTGCTAGACTTGGTGTAGTTGATGAACCCGACCTTCTCGACCTGGGTATGCTCCTCCGCTCCGGAGTCAAGGCATCGCCGGTTGGCCTTCTTGAGGTAGTGACTTTGAGTGTCGTTGAGGAGCGCCTTCTTGCCTTTGGCATCCTTGTTGTCAGACTTTGTCTCCTCGGTGCACTCAGGGACCCAGTGGCCCTCCTTGCCGCGATTTCAGCACGCACCCTTCTTGGAGCCCTTCTTGCCGCCGCCGTGTGTGCCACCTCCCTTTGCCCCACTTCTGCCACCATGCGTTTTGGTGACAAGAGCCGATGAGGACAACGAGGACTCAATGCAGCTCCGTCGTTGTGCCTCATTGTGGATGTACTCTGCGACTGCACCATAGGTGAGCTTGTCCTCTGCCCATCCTCCCAAAAATGTAATGAGAGGGCTCTAACTGCCAGGAAGGGCCATGAGGAGGGCCATCGCCTACAGCTATGTCTCGATCTTCCACCCCATGTCATTGCACTGTGAGGCGAGCGACTCAATCTGCTGCATGGCGGTGATGATATCATCTCCCTTCTCGATTCTCACCATCAGGAGTCGCTTCATTGCAAAGATTTTGTTCGCCAGCGACTTGGATTGATGGATGGCACAGAGTTTTTGCCAAGTTTCGGCTGCCAGCTTGCAGCCCTAGAAGTAGTCCCACTGCGACTCAGCTATCCCGGACACTAGCAGTATGAGTGCCTCCGTTTTCTTCTTTATGAAGGCCTCCTTCTACTCTTATGGCATCGTCGCTTTGTTGAGGACTTCCTTTCTTCACTCACGACAAACTCACCTCCTTCATGCAGTCCTTCTACAGAGACACCACCTCCACCCTGGACTCGCACACTCCAAGCTCTCCAAAGCCCTATGCACAGTATCTGGAAGAAGGAAACACCCAACTGACTGAAGCCTGTGAACTTCAGCCTCCCCTCTTGACTGAAGAGTTCACAAAAACCTTTTGTGACTACACGGAATTGAGTTTACCGCACCACATGGTACGCACAACATCACCAGACACACCAGCACCAGTCCTTTCTTCACCGTCATCACCATCAGTTCAAGACCTCATCAGATTCTCATCTCAGCAGCACACCATAGCTCAGAAGACCCTCACTGACCATCTCCTGCTGTCCATTTTCATCAGCCCACTCTCTTCAGCACCGTTTGACTACGTCCTCCTGCTCGCACACCTGCGAAGCGTGAACCCGTTCAGTCTGAAGCAGGCAAACTCCTCTCTTCTGAAAGGCAGTCAGACCATGCATCTGAACAGGGGAAAACACGTCTCCACCAAAAGGACAAAGGACCTCCGTATGCCACTACTCATCCAGACATGCTACATCACTCCTGGCAACCATCCTGGTGCAATAATCTCAAACCATGTGCTCTCGACAGGGTCGCATCTTGTGGCATTGAAGGGGGATGTCAGAAATCAAGCTCCACTAACACAAGATGCTCAGGTACCAAGGTTCTCAGTGCGGAGCACGAGATGGGCCACATACTCGGATGTTGGCCCTCGGAAGAATATCTCTGGTGAGCAGCTCATCTCCTCGCCAAGTCTTTTACAACGGTCTAAGCAGCTGCCGATAACAAATGGTCAGAACTATTCGGACCGTCACCCTCGAACTCCCATTCCCGCCAGGACCACCAAACCTGTGGTGGGGACGTGCTTTGATAGCCGCAATGCGACAACAGGAAGACCCGCCAGGACCGTGGCACGTCCACTCCAAGACCGTAGCTGCTCAAGATGCACCTCGGCTGCTCCAATATCAGCAGCAGCAGCTCGGCTCAGGCTACGGCTCAGCTACCTTTCACCTTAGCGTGTAGAATAGACCTAGACTAGAACTATTTGTATCGCCTCTTGTACTGATCCTAGTCAATCTACTAAGATTCATTCTTCTCATTCCGTCCCTGTTCCTCCGGCTGCCCGTCGCATGGCTGTGGTGCCCCCGTCATGCCTGCCTTCTAGCTGCTCGTCTTATGGCTATGGCGCCTTCGATCACATTTGTACTCTAGCTCTCCGCCTCATGGCTGTGGCGCTTCCTTCTCTTTGCCTTCACTCACTCACGTTGCTCAGCCCTCTCTAGCACGTCATTGCAACTAGAGCGATACGACCGGGCGGATCCTTCTGCTGAGCGGACGATGAAAGCGGATGGCAGGCAGCAAAATAATATTGATGGAGTGGGTGCAGGGTAAAATCCATGTGCATTGCAAAGCGATGAGGAGAGCAATGATATCGTTGATGATGATGCAGATGAAGCTGATGCAGGAGCAGACCAAAGGAGGCAGAGGAAACTGAGATGAAGCTGATGCTGGTGGACGATGAGGCAAAAGTGCAGCGGTGATGAGGAGGAAGCTGATGGGGATGAAGGTGGCAATGAGAGAGAAGAAGATGAAGCTGATGGAGCAGCGACGGCAGGAGAAGGATGAGAGGAAGCAAAGGGATTGGCAGTAGGCACAAGTGAGGAGACCAGCTGCTCTGATGTCAGGAGAGGGACGGCTTGTTCCCCAGCTGGCCCGAGACCGACGGGCAGGAAGACTGGTGGTGTCCGATATCCTGACAGCGGGAGAAAGGCGGCTGCAGCAGAGGGGGTCATGGAGTCAGCAAAGATGTCCGCGGATGTCAGGAGAGTGACGGCTTGTTCCCCAGTTGGCTAGAGACATGAGCAGGAGGACTGGTGGTGTCCGATGTCCTGACTGTGGACGGCAATCTGCTGCTGCTGACGACAAGTGGAGGTGGTACGAGACATCGGCTTAGAAGGATGGTAGCAAAGACGATGAGGCTGATTCAGATGGAGCAGATGGAGCAGACGAAGCATATGAAGGCAAGATTGCAGGCGGCAGGAAGCTTCGTGGAAGATGTCGACAGGAGGCGGCTCGAGAGCTACTTACAGCTGTTATCGACGATGTGTCACCGAGTATTGGCCACGGGCGCCTATTGGACGCATGGCTTGATCAGAGTGATAAGAAGTCGCTTCAGCTTGAGGAGCAATCGGGGCGGTGCTATTGATGTCAGCTGTTGGTGAAGCTGAGTGGCGCGAAGTGGCAGCAGTGGCAGCAGCTGAATGCTAGGCAGAAGAGTGCAGTGATTGTGGCAGCGAAGCGACGACTGGGTCACAGGGCACCAGGTGATTTTGCCTGAAGCTATGATACCATGTCAGAAGAATGCAGCGAGAGGAGACAACAATGGCAGAGGCAGGTAGAAACACGAAAGAATGCAGAAGCACGTCAGATGAGTGACGGAAGTAGGAAGGCGCCAGACGCTGCGAGATTTAGTAGTAGAGGATCGAAGAGAAGAGAAGTATCTAGTAGTGCTGTGGGGTAGACAGGTAGTCAGTGAGAGAAATTTGCAGTGGAGAGAGAGAATGGTAGGTGGTTGAAGGTTGAGCGACGGAGTGAGAGTGAAGGAGCGAAGAGTCGGGAGCTTGGGCGTGGATGGCGAGAGTGAGATGAGCGAGAAGCGAGCAGAGCGAAGACACGGCGGTGAAGCTGCGGAACCAAAGGTGAACAGGATGGAAAGAACTGTTCTGGGCTAACTGGAGGGAATGAACATCCTCAGTATATGTAAGCAGAACAGGACAAAACGGTAGAGCAATGAATTCTTTCCGCTAGCCAGAAGCGGGTGACACTTGTGACATTATTAGGGGATGCCTTGGCTTTGTGGGTCGAACGGTCACATACAAGTCGATCCGTTAGTCAAGGTGGTTCGGTCTCGGACCTGAACAATTATTGAGAAAACGATTTCTCTGATTGCAGTTGAGCACGGAGTCAGGTTCTCGAGGAATTTCCAACATGCCCTGCCTCCACGCTACCTGTACAGCACACACTTCACGCTTCGGCGCTAAGACCTTCACACGGCCCGCACCTCAGCTCAATGCACAACCAACTCAAGACCGGCTCGTGATTCACCAGCACCGCCCCCACCTCTATTGCTTCTGTTCAGTCTTCTGATTAATGTTTGGTCTGCTTCCCTCTCTTGGTACCCAAGAGGACCCTTTTCCAGGTGATGTGCTTGTCCTACAGGTGCTATGGCATTTCCAAGAGGTTCAGCCTTTACTTCGTCATTGTGGCTCGCCTTTTGGCTCGCTTGTTCCTCAGACCGCACCCATCACTCATCAACGGTGTCCAGCAATTTCCTGACAGTTGCGAGTGGTTGCGAATGTTTGAGAGTGGTTACGAGTGGTTGCGAGTGGTTGCAAGTGGTTGTGAGTGGTTGCGAATGGTTGCGAGTTGTTGCGAGAGGTTGTGAGTGGTTGCGTGTGGTTGCAAGTGCTTGCGAGTGGTTACGAGAAGTTGCGAGTGGTAGCAAGTGGTTGTGAGTGGTTGTGAGTGGTTGTGAGTGGTTGCGAGTGCTTGCAAGTGGTTGTGAGTGGTTGTGAGTGTTTGTGAGTAGTTGCGAGTGGTTTCAAGTGGTTGCAAGTGGTTGTGAGTGGCTGAGAATGGTTGCGAGTGGTTGCGAGTTGTTGCAAGTGGTTGCAAGTTGTTGCGAGTGATTGCAAGTGGTTGCAAATGGTTGCGAGTGGTTGTGAGTCGTTGTGAGAGATTGCAAGTGGTTGTAAGTGCTTGCAAGTGGTTGCGAGTGGTTGCGAGTTGTTGTGAGTGGTTGCAAGTGGTTGCGAGTGGTTGCGAGTGGTTG
>SZWC01006680.1:21301-73830 GCA_023375785.1 Penium margaritaceum | reverse complement strand
GCGAGTGGTTGCGAGTGGTTGCGAGTGGTTGCGAGTGGTTACGAGTGGTTGCGAGTGGTTGCGAGTGGTTGCGAGTGGTTGTGAGTGGTTGCGAGTGGTTGCGAGTGGTTGCAAGTGGTTGCGAGTGGTTGCGAGTGGTTGCGAGTGGTTGCGAGTGGTTGCGAGCGGTTGCGAGTGGTTAAAGTTGTTGCGAGTGGTTGTAAGTGGTTGCAAGTGCTTGCAAGTGCTTGTGAGTGCTTGCAAGCGGTTGCAAGTGGTTGTCCATGGTTGTGAGTGGTTGCAAGTGGTTGCAAGTGGTTGCGAGTGATTGCGAGTGGTTGCAAGTGGTTGCAAGTGGTTGCCAGTGGTTGTGAGTGGTTGTGAGTGGTTGCAAGTGGTTGCTAGTACTTGCGAGTGGTAACTAGTGGTTGCGAGTAGTTGCGAGTGGCTGCCAGTGTTTGCGAGTGGTAGCGAGTGGTTGCAAGTGGTTGCGAGTGGTTGCAAGTGATTGCGAGTGGTTGCAAGTGGGTGTGAGTGGTTGCAAGTGGTTGCGAGTAGTTGCGAGTGGATGCCAGTGGTTGCGAGTGGCTGTGAGTGGTTGCGAGTGGTTGTGAGTAATTGCCAGTGGTTGTGAGTGGTTGCAAGTGGTTGCGAGTAGTTGCGAGTGGATGCCAGTGGTTGCGAGTGGCTGTGAGTGGTTGCGAGTGGTTGTGAGTAATTGCCAGTGGTTGTGAGTGGTTGCAAGTCGTTGCAAGTTGTTGCAAGTGGTTGCGAGTGGTTACGAGTGGTTGCGAGTGGATGTGATTGGTTGCGAGTGGTTGCAAGTGGTTGTGAGTGGTTGCTAGTGGTTTTGAGTTGTTGCGAGTAGTTGTGAGTTGTTGCCAGTTGATGCGAGTGGTTGGGAGTGCTTGAAAGTGGTCCCCAGTAGTTGCGAATTGTTGCAAGCGATTGGGAGTGGTTGCAAGCGGTTGCGAGTGGTTTCCAGTGATTGCGAGTGGTTTCCAGTGATTGCGAATGGTTGCAAGTGGTTACGAGTAGTTGCGAGTGGTTACAACTGGTTGCAAGTGGTTGCGAGTGGTAGCGAGTGGTTGCGAGAGGTGGCGAATGGTTGCAAGTGGTTGCGAGTGGTTGCGAGTGGTTGCGTGTGGTTGCGAGTGGTTGTGAGAGGTTGCAAGCGGTTGCGAGTGGTTGCGAGTGGCTCCATTTGGTTGCGATTGGTTGCGAGTGGTTGTGAGTGTTTGTAAGTGATCGCGAGTAGTTGCGAGTAGTTGCAAGTGAGTACGAGTGGTTTGGATTGGTTGCGAGTAGTTGCGAGTAGTTGCGAGTAGTTGCCAGTGGTTGCGAGTGGTTGCGAATGATTGGGAGTGGTTGCAAGTGGTTGCAAGTGGTTGCAACTGGTTGCGAGTGGTTGCATGTGGTTGCGAGTTGTTGTGAGTGATTACGAGTGGTTGCGAGTGGATGCGAGTGGTTGCGAGTGGTTGTGAGTGGTTGCAAGAGGTTGCAAGCAATTGCTTGTGGTTGTGAGTGGTTTTTTGTGGTTGTGAGTGGTTGCCAGTGGTTGCGAGTGGTTGTGTATGGTTGTGAGTTGTTGTGAATGGTTGCGAGTGGTTGAGAGTGGTTGAGAGTGGTTGCGAGTGGTTAAAATTGGTTGCAAGTGGTTGGGAGTGGTTGCGAGTGGTGATGAGTGATTGCAAGTGGTTGGGAGTGGTTGGAAGTGGTTGCGAGTAGTTGCAAGTGGTTGTGAGTGGTTGCAAGTGATTGTGAGTGGTTGTGAGTAGTTCTGAGTGGTTGCAAATAATTGTGAGTGGTTGCGAGTAGTTGCAAGTGGTTGCCGGTGGTTGCAAGGGTTGCCAGTAGTTGTGAGTGATTACAAGTGGTTACGAGTGGTTAAGAGTGGTTGCGAGTTGTTGTGAGTTGTTGCATGTTGTTGCGAGTGGTTGCGAGTGGTTGTGAGTGGTTGCGAGTGGTTGAAATTGGTTGCAAGTGGTTGCGAGTGGTTGCGATTGGTTGCAATTGGTTGTGACTGGTTGCCAGTGGTTGTGAGTGGTTGCGATTGGTTGCGAGTGGTTGCAAGTGGTTGCAAGTGGCTGTGAGTGGTTACGAGTGGTTGCAAATTGTTACGAGCAATTTGCGAGTTGTTGCGAGTATCTGCATGTAGTTGCAAGTTCTTATGAGTGGTTGTGAGTGGTTGCGAGTGGTTGTGAGTGGTTGCAAGTGGTTGCTAGTAAAGGTTATGCACAAAGTTTATGCACAAAGTTTATCCACAATGTTTATGCACAAAATGCTATGCATAAAGTTTATGCACAACGTTTATGCACCAAGTGTATGCAAAACGGTTATGCACAAAGTTTATGCACAACGTTTGTGCACAAAGTTTACGCATAAAGTTTATGCACAAGCGTTATGCACAAAGTTTATGCACAACATGAATGCAAAACTTTTATGCACAAAGTTTATGCACAACGGTTATGCACAAAGTTTATGCACAAAGTTGCATCACAACGTTTGTGCACAAAGTTTATGCACAACGTTTATGCAAAACCTTTATACACAAAGTTTATTCACAAGTTTTTTGCACAAAGTTTATGCATAACGTTTATGCACAAAGTTTATGCACAAAGTGTATGCAGAAAGTTTATGCACAATGTTTATGCACAAAGTTTATGCACAAAGGTTATGCACAACATTTATGCACAAAGTTTATGCACAAAGTTGCATCATAAAGTATATGCACAATGTTCATGCACAAAGTTTATGCACAAAGTTTATTCACAAGTTTTATGCACAAAGTTTATGCATAAAGTTTATGCACAAAGTTTATGCACAACGTTTATGCACAAAGTTTATGCACAAAGTTTATTCACAATGTTCATGCACAAAGTTTATGCACAAAGGTGATGCACAAAGTTTATGCACAACGTTTATGCCCAATATTTATGCACAACGTTTGTTCACAAAGTCTATGCACAAAGTTTATGCACAAAGTGTATGCACATATTTTATTGCACAAAGTTTATGCACAACATATATGCACAAATTTGATGCACACATTTTATGCACAAAGTTTATGCACAATGTTTATGCACAACGTTTATGCACAACATTTATGCACAAAGTTTATGCACAATGTTTATGCACAAATTTTATGCACAAAGGTTATGCACAACTTTTGTGCAAAACGTTTATGCACAAATTTTATGCACAAAGTTTATGCGCAACGTTTATGCACAACGTTTACGCAAATTTTATCCACAGAGTTTATGCACAAAGTTTATGCACAAATTTTGTGCACAAAGTTTATGCACAACGTTTATGCTCAAAATGTATCAACAACCTTTATGCACAAAGTTTATGCACAAATTTCATGCACAAACTTTATGCACAATGTTTATGCCCAAAATGTATGCACAACGTTTATGCACAAAACGTATGCACAATGTTTATGCACAACGCTTATGCACAATGTTTATGCACACCTTTTATGCAGAACATTCGTGCATAAAGTTTATGAACAAATTGTATGCACAAAGTTTATGCACAAAGTTTGTGCACAAACTCTATACACAAAGTTTATGCACAAATTTTAGGCACAATGTTTAAGCACAAAGTTTATGCACAAAGTTTATGCACAAAGTTTATTTACAAAGTTCATGCACAACGTTGATGCACAAAGTTTATGCACAAACTTTATGCACAAAGTTCATGCACAAAGTTTATGTACAAATTTTGTGCACAAAATGTATGCAGAAAATTTATTCACAAAGTTTGTACACAAAATTTATGCATAACGTTTGTGCACAACGTTTATGCAAAACGTTTATGAACAAACTTTGTGCACACATTTTATGCATAAATTGTATGCACAAGGTTCATGCACAAATTGTATGCGCAACGTTTGTGCACAAAGTTGATGCACAACGCTAATGCACAAATTTCATGGACAAAGTTTATGCAAAAAGTCTATGCACAAAGTCTATGCACGAAGTTTATGCATAACGTGTGTGCATAAAGTTTATGCACAAAGTTAATGCACAAAGTTTATGCACAATGTTTATGCACAAAGTTGATGCACAAAGTTTATGCAAAATTTTTATGCACAAAGTTTATGCACAAAGTTTATGCAAAACGTTTAACCAGAACATTTTATGCACAATGTTTATGCACAATGTTTATGCACAAAGTTTATGCATAACGTTTCTGCACAAAGTTTATGCACAAAGTTTATGTACAAAGTTTATGCACAAAGGTTATGCACAAAGTTGATGCACAACGTTTATGCACAAAGTTTATGCAGAAAGTTTATGCACAACGTCTATGCACAACGTTTATGCACAAAGTTTATGCACAATGTTTATGCACAACGTTTGTGCACAAAGTTTATGCACAAAGCTTACGCATAAAGCTTATGCACAAAGGTTATGCACAAATTTTATGCACAAAATTTATGCACAAAGTGTATGCAAAAAGTTTATGCACAAAGGTTATGCACAAACTGTATGCACAACGTTTATGCACAAAGTTTTTGCACAATGTTTATGCAGAACGTTTATGCTAAATTTTTATGCACAAAGTCTATGCAAAACGTTTATGCACAAAGTTTCTGCACAAAATTTATGAAAACCGTTTATGCACAAAATTTATGCAAAACGTTTATGCACAAAGTTTATGCACAAAGTTTATGCACAAGGTTTATGAAAAACGTTTCTGCACAACGTTTATGCACAATGTTTATGCACAAAGTTTATGCACAAAGTTTTTGCACAATGTTTATGCATAACGTTTATGAACAAAGTCTATTCACAATGCATATGCACCACGTCTATGCACAAAATACCTGCACAAAGTTTATGCACAAAGTTTCTGCATAATGTGTATGCACAAAGTTTATGCACAAATTTTATGCACAAAAAATATGCACAACATTTCTGCACAAAGTTTGTGCACAGAGTTTATGCAAAACGTTTATGCACAACGTTTATGCACAAAGTTTATGCACAAAGTTTATGCACAAAGTCTATGCACAAAGTTTATGCACAGAGTTTATGCACAAACATTATGCACAACGTTTATGCACAAAATATATGCACGACGATTTTGCGCAACGTTTATGCAAAACGATTATGCACAAAGTTTATGCACAAAGTTTAATCACAAAGTTTATGGAAAAAGTTTATGCACAAATTTTATGCACAAATTTAATGCACAAATATTATGCACAAGGTTTCTGCACAAAGTTCATGCACAAAGTTCATGCACAAAGTTTATGCACAACGTTTCTGCACAAAGTGTCTGCACAAAGGTTTTTCACATTGTTTATGCACAACGTTTATGCACAAAGTCTATGCACAATGTTTATGCACGAAGTTCCTGCACAAAGTTTATGCACAAAGTTTCTGCACAAAGTTTATGCAAAAAATTTATGCACAATGTTTATGCACAAATTTTATGCACAAAGTTTATGCACAACATTTTTGCACAAAGTTTATGCACAAACGTTTATGCACAAATTTTATGCACAACGTTTATGCACAAATTTTATGCACAAAGTTCATGCAAAAATTCCATGCACAAAGTTCATGCACAACGTTTATGCACAAAGGTTATGCACAAAGTTTATGCACAAAGTTTATGCACAACGTTTATGCACAAAGTTTATGCACGAAGTTTCGCACAACGTTTATGCACAAAATTTATGCACAAAGTTTATGCAAAAAGTTTATGCACAAAGTTTATGCACAAATTTTATGGACAAAGTTTGTGCACAAAGTTTATGCACAAAGTTTATGCGCAAATTTTATGCACAAAATTTATACACAAAGTTTATTCCCAAAGTTTATGCACATAGTTTATGCACGAAGTTATGCACGAAGTTTATGCAAAACATTTCTGCACAAAGTTTATGCACAAAGCTTATCCACAAATGTTATCCACGAAGTTCCTTCACAATGTTTCTGCACAAAGGTTATGCACAAAGTTCATACACAAGTTTATGCACAAAGTTTATCCACAACGTTTATGCACAGCGTTTATGCACGAAGTATATGAAAAACGTTTATGCACAAAGTTTATGCACAAAGTTTATGCACAATGTTTATGCACAATGTTCATGCACAAAGGTTATGCACAAAGTTTATGCACAAATTTTATGCCCAGAGTTTATGCACAAGGTTTGTGCACAAAGCTTATGCACAAAGTTTATGACAAAGTTTATGCACAAAGTTTATGCCCAAAGGTTATGCACAACATTTATGCACAAAGTTTATGCACAATGTTTATGCACAACGTTTATGCACAACGTTTATGCACGATGTTCATGCACAAGTTTTATGCACAAAGTTTATGGAAAACACTTATGCACTAATTTTATTCACAAATTTTATGAACAAAGTTTATGCACAAACGTTATGCACAAATGTTATGTGCAAATTTTATGCACAACGTTTATGCACAAGGTTTATGCACAGAGTTTATGCACAAACTTTATGCACAAAGTTTATGCACAAAGTTTATCCAAAACGTTTATGCACAAAGATTATGCACAAAGTTTATTCAAAACAGTAATGGACAAAGTGTATGCAAAACGGTTATGCACAAAGTTTATGCACAACGTTCATGCACAAAGTTTACGCATAAAGTTTATGCACAACGTTTATGCACAATGTTTATGCACAAAGTTTATGCACAATCCTTATGCACAAATTTTATGCACAAAGTTTATGCACAACATGAATGCACAACTTTTATGCACAAAGTTTATGCACAACGTTTATGCACAAAGTTTATGCACAAATTTGCATGACAACGTTTGCGCACAAAGTTTATTCACAACGTTTACGCAAAACCTTCATGCACAAAGTTTATTCACAAGTTTTATGCACAAAGTTTATGCATAACGTTTATGCACAAAGTTTATGCACAAAGTTTTTGCACAATGTGTATGCACAAAGTTTATGCACAAAGGTGATGCACAAAGGTGATGCACAAAGTTTATGCACAACGGTTATGCACAAAGTTTATGCACAACGTTCATGCACAAAGTTGCATCACAAAGTTTATGCACAACGTTTATGCACAAAGTTTATGCACAAAGGTTATTCACAAGTTTTATGCACAAAGTCTACGCATAACATTTATGCACTAAGTTTATGTACAAATTTTATGCACAACGTTTATGCACAAAGTTTATGCACAATGTTTATGCACAAAGTTTATGCACAAAGGTGATGCACAAAGTTTATGCACAAAGTTTATGCCCAAACTTTATGCACAACATTTGTTCACAAAGTCTATGCACAAAGTTTATGCACAAAGCTTATGCACATATTCGTTGCACAAAGTTTATGCACATCATTTATGCAAAAATTTGATGCACAAAGTTTATGCACAACGTTTATGCACAACATTTATGCACAAAGTTTATGCACAATGTTTATGCACAAAGTTTATGCACAAAGGTTATGCACAACGTTTGTGCACAACGTTTATGCACAAAGTTTATGCACAAAGGTTATGCACAACGTTTGTGCATAAAGTTTATGCACAACGTTTATGCACAAAGTTTATGCACAACGTTTATGCACAGACTGTATGCAAAACGTTTATGCAAAAATTTTGTGCACAAAGTTTATGCACAAAGTTTATGCCAAAAATGCATGAACAACATTTATGCACAAAGTTTAAGCACAAAGTTCATGCAAAACTTTTATGCACAAAGTTTATGCACAAAGTTTAGGCACAGAGTGTATCCACAATGTTTATGCCCAAAATGTATGCACAACTTTTATGCACAAAAATTATGCACAATGTTTATGCACAACATTAACGCACAATGTTTATGCACACCGTTTATGCACAACATTCGTGCATAAAGTTTATGCACAAAGTTTATGCACGAATTTTATGCACAAAGTTTATGCACAAACTCTATATACAAAGTTTATGCACAAAGTTTATGCACAAAGTTTATGCACAAAGTTTATGCACAAACTTTATGCACAACGTTGATGCACAAAGTTTATGCACAAAGTTCATGCACAAAGTTTATGCACAAAGTTTGTGCACAAAATGTATGCAGAACCTTTATGCACAAAGTTTGTGCACAACATTTATGCACAATGTTTGTGCACAAAGTTTATGCAAAACGTTTATGAACAAAGTTTGTGCACAAATATTATGCACAAAGTGTATGCACAAAGTTAATGCGCAAATTGTATGCACAACATTTGTGCACAAAGTTTATGCACAGAGTTAATGCACAAATTTCATGGACAAAGTTTCTGCAAAAAGTCTATGCACAAAGTTTATGCACAAAGATTATGCACAAAGTTAATGCACAAATTTAATGCACAAAGTTTATGAACAAAGTTTATGCACATTTTTTATGCACAAAGTTTATGCACAAAGTTTATGCACAAAGTTTATGCACAAAGTTTATGCACAAAGTTTACGCACAAAGTTTATGCACAAAGTTTATGCACAAAGATTATGCACAAAGTTAATGCACAAATTTAATGCACAAAGTTTATGAACAAAGTTTATGCACATTTTTTATGCACAAAGTTTATGCACAAAGTTTATGCACAAAGTTTATGCACAAAGTTTATGCACAAAGTTTATGCACAAAGTTTATGCACAAAGTTTATGCACAAAGTTTATGCAAAACATTTATGCACAACGTTTATGCACAACGTTTATGCACAACATTTATGCACAACGTTTATGCATAACGTTTCTGCACAAAGTTTATGCACAAAGTTTATGCACAAAGTTTATGTACAACGTTTATGCACAACGTTTATGAACAAAGTTGATGCACAACGTTCATGCACAAAGTTTATGCACAAAGTTTATGCACAACGTTTATGCACAAAGTTTATGCACAAAGTTTATGCACAAAGTTTATGCACAACGTTTGTGCACAAAGTTTATGCACAACGTTTATGCATAAAGCCTATGCACAAAGTTTATGCACAAAGTTTATGCACAAAATTTATGCACAAAGTGTATGCACAAAGTTTATGCATAAAGTTTATGTAAAAAGTTTATGCACAAAGTTTATGCACAAAGTTTATGCACAAAGTCTATGCACAAAGTTTCTGCACAAAGTTTATGCACAAAGTTTATGCACAAAGTTTATGCACAAAGTTTCTGCAGAAAGTTCATGCATAACGTTTCAGCACAAAGTTTATGCACAAATTTTCTGCACAAAGTTTCTGCACAATGTTTATGCACAAAGTTTATACACAAAGTTTATGCACAATCTTTCTGCACAAAGTCTATGCTCAAAGTTTATGCACAAAGTGTATGCACAAAGTTTATGCACAATGTGTATGCACAACGTTTATGCACGAAGTTTTTGCACAACGTTTATGCAGAAAGTTTATGCAAAACGTTTATGCACAAAGTTTCTGCACAAAGGTTATGAAAACCGTTTATGCACAAAATTTATGCACAACATTTATTCACAAAGTTTATGCACAAAGTTTATGAACAAAGTTTCTCCACAACGTTTATGCAAAACGTTTATGCACAAATTTTATGCACAAAGTTTTTGCACAATGTTTATGCACAACGTTTATGAACAAAGTCTTTGCACAATGCTTATGCAACAAGTTTCTGCACAAAGTTCCTGCACAAAGATAATGCACAAAGTTTCTGCACAATGTGTATGCACAACGTTTATGCACAACTTGTATGCACAAAAATAATGTACAACGTTTCTGCACAAAGTTTGTGCACAGAGTTTATGCACAAAGTTTATGCACAACGTTTATGCACAAAGTTTATGCACAATGTTTGTGCACAAAGTTTATGCACAAAGTTTATACACAGAGTTTATGCACAAAGTCTATGCACAAAGTTTATGCACAAAGTGTATGCACAGAGTTTATGCACAAACGTTATGCACAACGTTTATGCACAAAGTTTACGCACAAAGTTTAATCACAAAGTTTATGCCCACAGTTTATGCACAAAGTTTATGCACAAATTTTATGCACAAAGTTTATGAACAAACGTTATGCACAAAGTTTCTGAGTTAGAGTTAATCAGACCACTTTCATACACTAGAGGACCTGTGTACAATAGATGTGATTATGTGTTTAGAAGTTTCTAGGATGTGTGGGAGGCACGTAGTGGTGGCACTGTCTATACATGTTTTGCTTAATTTCCTCAGTGAAAAACAAATGTATTGTTTCATTGTAACATCACTTGTTTAGTGATACAATCCTTTATACAATCACCTCAAACACTTATGTCTTTTGAACCCCCCACACCCCCCCCCCCCTGTCAAGTGGAAAGTGTATGAGGGGAGTGTATGAGGGAGTGAACAGAATATTGTATGATAGCGACATACAGAAGTACACGTGTGTACAACGAGGAGAAACGTCACAGAAGTAGAAGGTGATCATGTACACAAATTTATTGTTTCAGTCTAACGTCACTTGTTTAGTGATACACTCCTTCTTATACTTACTTGATACACTTTTGTCTTTTGAGCCCCCCTCCACCTCCCTCCTCCCCCGTCAAGAGGAAGTGTATGAGAGGAGTGTATGAGGGAGTGAACCGATTTTTGTATGATAGCTACATACAAAAGTACACTTGTGTGCAAGGAGGAGAAACATCATAGAAATTGTATGAAATGATGTACACAAACATATTGTTTCATTGTAACGTCACTTGTTTAGTGATGTACTCCTTCATACACTTACCTCGTACACTTTTATCTTTTGGACCCCCCACTCCCCCCCTTATCAAGTGGAAAGTGTATGAGGGAAGTGTATGNCCCCCCCCCCCCCCCCCCCCCTATCAAGTGGAAAGTGTATGAGGGAATTGTATGAAGGAGTGAATGGAATTTTGTATGATAGCAATAAACAATAGTACACACGTGTACAAGGAGGAGAAACTTCATAGAAGTTAAATGAGACTACGTACACAAATGGATTATTTCAACGTAACGTCACTGATTAAGTGATACACTCCTTCATACACTTCTATCATACACTTCGATCATATACTTTTACCCTTTGGACCCCCCCGACCCCCCCCCTCTGTCAAGTGCAAAGTGTATGAGGGGATTGTTGAAGGGGGTGAACTCAATTTGGTATGACAGTGACGTACAAAAGTACATTTGTGTGTAAGTACTAGAAACTTCAAGTGATAGGTTATCATGTACACAAATGTATCAATCTAACTTAATGTCACTTGTTAAGTGAAACACTCTGTCATACACTTGTCTCACACACTGTTGGTGTTTGGACCACCCTCCTCCGACTCCCCTCGCCCCTCCTCCCCCCGATCAAGTGGAAAGTGTATGAGGGGAGTGTATGATGGGGTGATCAAAAGTTTACATGACGGCGACATACAAAACCATACTTGTGTACAAGGAGGAGAAGCTTCACAGAAGCGGTAGGTAATCATGTACATAAATGTATTAATTCAATGTAACGTCACTCGTTTGGTGATACACTCCTTCATAAACTAACCTCATACACTATTGTCTTTTGGATCTCTCCCCGCCTTCCTCCCCCATCAAGTGGAAAGTGTATGAGGGGAGTGTATGAGGGAGTGAACAGATCTTTGTATGATAGTAACACACAAAAGTACACTTATGTACAAGGAGGAGAAACATCATAAAGGTCATATAAGATCATGTACACAAATGTTTTATGTCAACGTAACGTCACTTGTTCAGTGATACACTCCTTCTTACACTTGCATCATACACTTTTACCATTTGGACCCCCCCCCAACCCCCCCCCCCCCCTCCATCAAGTGGAAAGTTTATGAGGGGATTGTATGAGAGAGTAAACAAAATTTGGTATGACAGTGACATACAAAAATACACTTGTGTATAAGGAGGAGAAACTTCATAGAAGTGATAGATTATCGTCTACACAAATTCATTATTACAGCGTAACGACACTTGTTAAGTGATACAGTCCTTCATACACTTGTCTCATACGCTTCTGTCATTTGGATCCCCCTCCTCTGACTCCACCCTCTCCCCCTCCCCCCCCTCCCAAGTGGAAAGTGTATGAAGGGATTGTATGAGGGAGTGAACAGAATTTTGTATGATGGCGCCATACAAAAGTACACTTGTGAACAAGGAGGAGAAACTTCATAGAAGTGATAGATTATCGTGTACAAAAATGCATCATTACAGCGTAACGACACTTGTTAAGTGATACACTCCTTCATACACTTGTCTCATACACTTCTGTCATTTGGACCCCCCTCCTCTGACTCCACCCTCTCCCCCTCCTCTCCCCTGCCAAGTGGCAAGTGTATGAGGGGATTGTATGAGGGAGTGAACAGAATTTTGTATGATGGCGTCATACAAAAGTACACTTGTGTACAAGGAGGAGAAACTTCATAGAATTGATCGATTATTGTGTACACAAATGTATTATTACAGCGTAATGACACTTGTTAAGTGATACACTCCTTCATACACTTGTCTCATACACTTCTGTCATTTGGACCCCCCTCCTCCGACTCCACCCTCTCCCCCTCCCCCCCCTCCCAAGTGGAAATTGTATGAGGGGATTGTATGAGGGAGTGAACAGAATTTTGTATGATGGCGCCATAAAAAAGTACACTTGTGAACAAGGAGGAGAAACTTCATAGAAGTGATCGATTATCGTATACACAAATGTATTATTACAGCGTAACGACACTTGTTAAGTGATACACTCCTTCATACACTTGTCTCATACACTTATGTCATTTGGACCCCCCTCCTCCGACTCCACCCTCTCCCCCTCCCCTCCCTCCCAAGTGGAAAGTGTATGAGGGGATTGTATGAGGGAGTGAACAGAATTTTGTATGATGGCGCCATACAAAAGTACACTTGTGTACAAGGAGGAGAAACATCATACAAGCTATATGAGATCATGTGCACAAGTGTATGATTCCAACATATCGTTACTTGTTCAGTTGTACACTCCTTCATAGCCTTGCCTCGTACACTTTTGCCCTTTGGACCCCCCCTCCACCCCCCCCTCCCACGTCAAGTAGAAAGTGTATGAGGGGAGTATATGGGGGAGTTAACAGAATCTGGTATGACAGTGATGTACAAAATGTGGACTTGTATACAAGGAGGAGAAAATTCATGGAATTGATGGGGTATCATGTACAAAAATGTACTATTTAAATGTAATATCACTTTTTTAGTGATACAATCCTTCACACACTTGTCTCATACGCTTTTGTCCTTTGGACCCCCCCCTCCATCGTCTCCTCCCTCCTAGGCCAGTGGAAAGTAATGAGGGGAGTGTATAAGGGAGTGCATAGAAGATAACATGACAATGGAATACAAAATTACACTTGTGTACAAGGAGGAGAAACTTCATAGAAGTAACAGGACATCATGTACACAACCAGGATTCTCTGAAAAGCTCTTAATGTGTAAGTTCATGTAGAAGTTACACGGAAGATTCTTCACTATGTGACTTTGTCCTCCAGTCCGGCTAGGAACATTCTATGAAAGTTGCCATAATGTATGGGTGAGTACAAGAAAGGTACTTGGAATCTACGTGTACAGAAAAATGTATGGTATACACAGATATACTAGTGCATGAATTTGGGGTGATTGGGACTAAATGAAGTTTCTGCACAAAGTTCATGCACTAAGTTCATGCACAAAGTTTCTGCACAAAGTTTATGCACAACATTTATACAGAACGGGTTTGCACATTGTTTATGCACAACGTTTATGTTCAAAGTCTATGCACAATGCTTATGCACAAAGTTCCTGCACAACGTTTATGCACAAAGGTTTTGCACAAGGTTTATGCACAAAATCTATGCACAAAGTTTATGCAAAAAGTTTATCCACAAAGTTTATGCAAAACGTTTATGCACAAAGTTTATGCACAAAGTTTATGCACAAAGTTCTTGCACAAAGTTAATGCACACAGTTTATGCACAAAGTTTCTGCACAAAGTTTATGCACAAAGGTTTTGCACAATGTTTATGCACAACGTTTATGCACAAAGTCTATGCGCAAAGTTCCTGCACAAAGTTTATGCACAAAGTTTCTGCACAAAGTTTATGCACAAAATTTATGCACAAAGTTTATGCAAAACGTTTATGCACAAAGTTTATGCACAAAGTTTATGCACAACGTTGATGCACAAAGTTTATGCACAAAGTTCATGCACAAAGTTTATGCACAAAGTTTGTGCACAAAATGTATGCAGAACGTTTATGCACAAAGTTTGTGCACAACATTTATGCACAACGTTTGTGTACAAAGGTTATGCAAAACGTTTACGACCAAAGTTTGTGCACAAATATTATGCACAAATTGTATGCACAAAGTTAATGCGCAAAATTGTATGCACAACGTTTGTGCACAAAGTTTATGCACAAAGTTAATGCACAAATTTCATGGACAAAATTTCAGCAACAAGTCTATGCACAAAGTTTATGCACAAAGATTATGCACAAAGTTAATGCACAAAGTTTATGCACAAGGTTTATGCACAAAGTTTATGCACATTTTTTATGCACAAAGTTTATGCACAAAGTTTATGCACAAAGTTTATGCACAAAGTTTATGCAAAACATTTATGCACAACGTTTATGCACAACGTTTACGCACAACGTTTATGCATAACGTTTCTGCACAAAGTTTATGCACAAAGTTTATGCACAAAGTTTATGTACAACATTTATGCACAAAGTTTTTGCACAAAGTTGATGCACAACGTTTATGCACAAAGTTTATGCACAAAGTTTATGCACAACGTTTATGCACAAAGTTTATGCACAAATTTTATGCACAAAGTTTATGCACAACGTTTGTGCACAAAGTTTATGCAAAACGTTTATGCATAAATCCTATGCACAAAGTTAATGCACAAATTTTATGCACAAAATTTATGCACAAAGTGTATGCACAAAGTTAATGCACAAAGTGTATGCACAAAGTTTATGCACGAAGTTTTTGCACAACGTTTATGCAGAACGTTTATGCAAAACGTTTATGCACAAAGTTTCTGCACAAAGGTTATGAAGACCGTTTATGCACAGAATTTATGCAAAGCATTTATTCACAAAGTCTATGCACAAAGTTTATAAACAAAGTTTCTCCACAACGTTTATGCACAACGTTTATGCACAAATTTTTTGCACAATGTTTATGCACAACTTTTATGAACAAAGTCTATGCACAATACTTATGCACCAAGTTTATGCACAAAGTTTCTGCACAAAGATAATGCACAAAGTTTCTGCACAATGTGTATGCACAACGTTTATGCACAACTTGTATGCACAAAAATAATGTACAACGTTTCTGCACAAAATTTGTGCACAGAGTTTATGGACAAAGTTTATGCACAACGTTCATGCACAAAGTTTATGCACAACGTTTGTGTACAAAGTTTATGCACAAATTTTATACACAGAGTTTATGCACAAAGTCTATGCACAAAGTTTATGCACAAAGTGTATGCACAGAGTTTATGCACAAAAGTTATGCACAACGTTTATGCACAACATTTACGCACAAAGTTTAATCACAAAAGTTATGGACAAAGTTTATGCACAAAGTTTATGCACAAAGGTTATGCACAAAGTTTATGCACAAACGTTATGCACAAAGTTTCTGCACAAAGTTCATGCACAATGTTCATGCACAAAGTTTCTGCACAAAGTTTCTGCACAACGTTTATACAGTACGGGTTTGCACATTGTTTATGCACAACGTTTATGTTCAAAGTCTATGCACAATGTTCATGCACAAAGTTCCTGCACAACGTTTATGCACAAAGTTTCTGCACAAAGTTTATGCACGAAATGTATGCACAACGTCTATGCACAAATTGTATGCACAACAATCATGCACAACGTTTCTGCACATCGTTTATGCACAAATTTTATGCACAACGTTTATGCACAAAGTTTATGCACAAAGTTTATGCACAAATTTCATGCACAAAGTTTATGCACAAAGTCTATGGACAAAGTTTATGAACAAAGTTCACGCACAAAGTTTATGCACAACGTTTATGCACAACGTTTATGCACAAATATTTTGCACAACGTTTATGCGCAAAATCTATGCACAAATTTTATCCACAAAGTTTATGCAAAACGTTTATGCACAAAGTTTATGCACAAAGTTTATGCACAAAGTTCTTGCACAAAGTTAATGCACAAAGTTTATGCACAAAGGTTTTGCACAATTTTTATGCACAAAGTTTATGCACAAAGTCTATGCGCAAAGTTCCTGCACAAATTTTATGCACAAAGTTTCTGCACAAAGTTTATGCACAAAGTTTATGCACAAAGTTCATGCACGAATTTTAGGCACAAAACGTGTGCACAACTTTTCTGCACAAAGTTTATGCACAAAGTTTAGGCACAACGTTTATGCACAAAGTTTATGCACAAGGTTTATGCACAAAGTTTATGCACAAAGTTTATGCACAAAGTTTATGCACAAAGTTTATGCACAAAGTTTATGCACAAAGTTCATGCACAAAGTTAATGCACAAAGTTTATGCACAAAGTTTATGCACAAAGTTTATGCACAAAGTTTATGCACAAAGTTTATGCACAAAGTTCATGCACAAAGTTAATGCACAAAGTTTATGCACAAAGGTTTTGCACAATGTTTATGCACAATGTTAATGCACAAAGTCGACGCACAATGTTTATGCACCAAGTTTATTCACATCGTTTATGCACAAAGTTTATGCACAAAGTTTATGCACAAACTTTATGCACAAGGTTTATGCACAAAGATTATGCACAACGTTTGTGCACAACTTTCATGCACAAAGCTTATGCACAACGTTTGTACACAAATGTTATGCACAAATTTTATGCTCAAAGTTGATGCACAACGTTCATGCACGAAGTTTATGCACAAGGTTTATGCAGAACGTTTCTGAAAATGGTTTATGCAGAAAATTTATGACAACGTTTATGCACAAAGTTCATTCACAACGTTTAAGCACAAAGGTTCTGCACAAAGATTATGCACAACGTTTATGCACAATATTTATGCACAACGTTTATGCACACAGTTTATGCACAATGTTTATGCACAACCTTAATGCACAAAGTTTATGCACACATTTTATGCACAAAGCTTGTGCACAAAGTTTATGCACAACTTTTGTGCACACAGTTTATGCACAGAGTTTATGAACAAATTGTGTGCACAAATATTATGCACAAATTGTATGCACAAAGTTCATGCAAAAATGTTATGCATAATGTTTGGGCACAAAGTTTATGCACAACGATAATGCACAAATTTCATGGATAAAGTTTATGCACAAAGTCTATGCACAAAGTTTATGCACAAAGTTTATGCACAAATGTTATGCACAAAGTTAATGCACAAAGTTTATGCACAAATTTTATGCACAATGTTAAAGTACAAAATTTATGTACAACGTTTATGCAAAATGTTTATGCACAAATTTTATGCAAAACGTTAATGCACAAAGTTTATGCAAGATGTTTGTGCACAAAGTTTATGCACAACGTTTATGCACAGCGTTTATGCGTAACGTTTCTGCACAAAGTTTATGCACAACGTTTATGCACAAAGTTTATGTACAATGTTTATGCACAAAGTTTATGCACAAAGTTTATGCACAGCGATTATGCACAAAGTTTATGCACAAACTATATGCACAAAGTTTATGCACAACGTTTGTGCACAAAGTTTGTGCACAACGTTTATGCACAAAGCTTATGCACAAGCTTTATGCACAATGTTTCTGCACAAAGTTTATGCACAAAGTTTTTTCACAATGTTTATGCACAAAGTTTATGCACAAAGTCTATGCACAAAAATTATGCACAACGTTTCTGCACAAAGTTTGTGCACAAATTTTGTGCACAGATTTCATGCACAAAGTTTATGCACTAGATTTATGCATAAAGTTTATGCACAAAGTTTATGCACAGAGTTTATGCACAAAGTTTATGCACAACGTTTATGCACGGAGTTTATGCACAAACGTTATGCACAACGTTTATGCACGAAGTTTATGCACAAAGTTTTTGCACAACGCTTGTGCAAAACGTTTATGCACAGAGTTTATGCACAAAGTTTAATCACAAAGTTTATGGACAACGTTTATGCACAACGTTTATGCACAAAGTTTGTGCACAACGTTTATGCATAAAGTTTTTGCACAATGTTTATGCAGAACGTTTACGAACAAAGTCTATGCACAATGCTTATGCACCAAGTTTATGCACAAAGTTCCTGCACAAAGTTTATGCACAAATGTTATGCACAGATTTCATGCACAAAGTTTATGCACAAAGTTCATGCACTAAGTTTATGCACAAAGTTTATGCACAAAGTTTATGCACAGATTTTATGCACAAAGTGTATGCAAAATATTTATGCACAAACGTTATGCACAACGTTTATGCCCAAAGTTTATGCACAAAGGTTTTGCATAACGTTTATGCAAAACGTTTATGCACAAAGTTTATGCACAAAGTTTAACCACAAAGTTTATGGACAAAGTTTATGCACAAAGATTATGCACAAAGTTTGTGCACAAAGTTTATGCACAAGGTTTCTGCACAAAGTTTATGCACAAAGTTCATGCACAAAGTTTATGCACAACGTTTATGCACAAAGTCTATGCACAATGTTTATGCACCAACTTTATGCACAAAGTTCCTGCATAGAGTTTCTGGGAAAAGGTTGTGCACAAAATGTATGCACAACGTTTATGCAATACGTTTATGCACAAAAATTATGCACAATGTTTCTGCACAAAGTTTATGCACAAATTTTATGCACAACGTTTATGCACAACATTATTGCACAAAGGTTATGCACAAAGTTTATGCACAAATTTCATGCACAAAGTTTATGCACAAATTTTATGAACAAAGTTTACGCACAAAGTTTATGCACAACGTTTATGCACAAAGTTTATGCACAAAGTTTTTGCACAACGTTTATGCACAAAATTTATGCACAACTTTTATGCACAAAGTTTATGCATAAATTTTATCCACAAAGTTTATGCAAAACGTTTATGCACAAAGTTTATGCACAAAGTTTATGCACAAAGTTCATGCACAAAGTTAATGCACAAAGTTAATGCACAAACTGTCTGCACAAAGTTTATGCACAAAGGTTTTGCACAATGTTTATGCACAACGTTTATGCACAAAGTCTATGCACAATGTTTATGCACCTAGTTTATGCACAAAGTTCCTGCACAAAGTTTATGCACAAAGTTTTTGCACAAAGTTTATGCACAAAATTTATGCACAAAGTTTATGCACAAATTGTAGGCACAACAATTATGTACAACGTTTCTGTACAATTTTTATGCACAAAGTTTATGCACAACGTTTATGCAAAAAGTTTATGCACAAAGTTTATGCACAAACGTTATGCACAAATTTCACGCACAAAGTTTATGCACAAGGTTTATGCACAACGTTTGTGCACAAATTTCATGCACTAAGTTTATGCACAAAGTCCATGCACAACGTTTATGCACAAAGTTTATGCACAAAGTTTATGCACAAAGTTAATGGACAAAGGTTATGCACAACGTTTATGCAAAAGGTTTATGCACAAAGTTTATGCACACATTCTATGCACAAATGTTATGCACAAAATTTTGCACAAAGTTTATGTACAAAGCTTATGCTTAAATTTTCTGAAAAAGGTTTATGTACAATGTTTATGAACGACGTTTATGCACAACGTTTATGCACAAAGTTTATGCACAACATTTCTGCACAACGTTTCCGCAGAAAGTTTGTGCACAAAGTTGATGCACAAAGTTTATGCAAAATTTTTATGCACAATGTTTATGCACAAAGGTTATGCACAACATTTATGTACAAAGTTTATGCACAAAACGTATGCACAAAAATTCTGCACAAAGTCTATGCACAAAGTTTATGCATAAAAGTTCTGCACAAAGTTTATGCACAAAGTTTATGCACGACGTTTATGCAAAAAAAAAAATCACAAAGTTTATGCAAAATGTTTATGCACAACGTTTATGCACAAAGTCTATGCACAAAGGTTATGCACAAAGTTTATGCACAACGTTTATGCACAAAGTTTATGCACAAATTTTATGCACAAAATTTCTGCACAACGTTTCTGCACAAAGTTTATGCACAAAGTTTATGCACAAAGTCTATGCACAACGTTTATGCACCAAGGTTATGCACAACGTTTATGCACAAATTTTATGCACAACTTTCATGCAAAACGTTTATGCACAAAGTTTATGCACAATGTTTATGCAAAAAGTTCATGCACAAAGTTTATGCACAACGTTTATGGTAACAATTTATGCACAAAGTGTTTGCACAAAGTTTATACAAAACGCTATGCACAACGTTTATGCACAAAGTTCATGCATTAAGTTTATGCACAAAGTCTATGCACAAAGGTTCTGCACAGAGTTTATGCACAAATTTTATGCACAAACTTTATGCACAAAGTTTATGCACAAAGTGTATGAACAAAGTTTCTGCACAGCGTTTATGCACAAAGTTTATGCACAATTGTTTTGCACAAAGTTTTTGCACAACGTTTATGCACAAAGTCTATGCACAAAGTTTATGCACCAAGTTTATGTACCAAGTTTATGCACAAAGTTCCTGCACAAAGTTTATGCACAAAGTTTATGCACAAAGTTTATGCACAACGTTTATGCACAAATTTTATGCACAAAATTTATGCATAACGTTTCTGCACAAAGTTTATGCCCAAAGTTAATGCACAAAGTTCATGGACAAAGGTTATGGACAATTGTTATGCACAAAGATTATGCACAAAGTTTATGCACAAAGTTTATGCACAAAGTTTATGGACAAAGATTATGCACAACGTATATGCACAAAGTTTATGCACAAACTTCATGCAAAACGTTTATGGACAAATTTATGCACAAATTTTATGCTCAAAGTTTATGCAGAACATTTATGCACAACGTTTCTTCACAACTTTTATGCACAGAATTTATGCAAAAAGTATATGCACAAAGTTTATGCACAAAGTTTATGAACAAAGTGTATGCACAAGGTTTCTGCACAATGTTTTTGCACAACGTTTATGCATAAAGTTTATGAACAAACGGTATGCACAAACTGTATCCACAATGTTTATGCACAAAGTTAATGCACAATTTTTATGCACAATGTTTATGAACAAAGTTTATGCACACCGTTTACATGGAAAGTTTATGCACAGCGTTTATGCACAAAGTTTATGCACAACGTTTACGCAGAAAGGTTCTGCTCAAAGTTTATACACAATGTTTATGCACAAATTCTATGCACAAAGTTTATTTGCAAAGTTTATGCACAACGTTTATGCACAAAGTTTGTGCAAAATGTTATGGACAATGTTTATGCACAATATTTATGCACAAATTTAATGCACAAAGTTTATGCACAAGGTATATGCACACAGTTTGTACAGAACGCTTATGCACAAAGTTTATGCACAACGTCTGTGCACAAAGTTTATCCACACAGTTTATGCACAAAGTTTATACACGAAGTTTATGCACAAAGTTTATGCTCAAAGTATATGCACAACATTTATGCACAAAGTTTCTGCACAACGTTTATGCACAAAGTTTATGCACAAAGCTTATGCACAAGTTATCTGCACACATTTAATGCAGAAAGTTTATGCAAAACGTTGATTCACAATGTTTATGCACAAAGTTTATGCACAAAGGTTATGCACACACTTTATGCACAATTTTTATGCACAAAGGTTATGCAGAAAGTTTCTGCATAAAGTTTATGCACAAAGTTTATACACAAAGTTTATGCAAAATGTTTATGCACAACTTTTATGCACACAGTTTATGCACAACGTTTATGCACAACGTTTATGCATACATTTTATGCACAAAGTTCTTGCACAAAGTTTATGCACAACGTTTATGCACAAAGTTTGTGCACAAATATTATGCACAAATTGTATGCACAAAGTTTATGCACAAATTTTGTGCACAAAGTTTATGCACAACGTTTATGCACAAAGTTTATGCACGAAGTTGCATCACAAAGTTTATCCACAACGTTTATGCACAAAGTTTATGCAAAATGTTTATGCACAATGTTTATGCAAATCGTTTATGCACAATGTTTATGCACAAAGGGTATGCACAAAGTTTATGAAAGATGTTTATGCACAAAGTTTATGCACAAAGTTTATGGAAGTCGTTTATGCACAACGTTTATGCACAACGTTTATGCCCAAGGTTGATGCACAAACTTCATGCACAAAGTTGATGCACAAAGTTTATGTACAACGTTTATGCACAACGTTTATGCACAAATTGTATGCACAACGTTTATGCACACAGTTTATGCACAAAGTTTATGCACAACGTTTATGCACAAAGTTTATAAACAAATTTTATGCACAAATTTTATGCACAAAGTTTATGCATAAAGGTTAAGCAAAACGTTTATGCACAAAGATTATGCAAAACGTTTATGGACAAAGTTTCTGCACAAAGGTTATGCACACAGTTTATGCACAAAGGTTATGCACAATATTTATGCAAAAAGTTTATGCACAAAGTTTATGCACAAATTTTATGCACAGAGTTTATGCACAAGCGTTACGCACAACGTTTATGCACAAAGTTGATGTACAAAGGTTATGCACAACGTTTATGCAAAAAGATGTTGCACAAACTTTATGCACAAAGTTAATACACAACGTTTCTGCACAAAGTTTTTGCACAAAGTTTATGCACAATGTTTGTGCACAACGTTTATTCAAAAATTCTATGAACAATGTTTATGCACCAAGTTTATGCATAAAATTCCTGCACAAAGTTTATGCACAAAGTTTCTGCACAAAGTTCATGCACAACGTTTATGTACAAAGTGTATGGACAAATTTTATGCAAACAAATTATGCACAACGTTTCTGCACAAAGTTTATGCACAAAGGTAATGCACAACTTTTATGCACAAAGTTAATGCACAAAGATTATGCACAAAGTTCATGCACAAAGTTTACGCAGAAAGTTTATGCACAAATTTCTGCACAAAATTTATGCTCAAGGTTTATGCACAAAGTTTATGCAAAACGTTTATGCACAACGTTTATGCACAACGTTTATACACAAAGTCTATGTACAAACTCTACGCACAAAGCTTATGCACAATGTTAATGCACAAAGCTTATGCAAAAAGTTTATGCACAACGTTTCTGCAAAATGTTTCTGCACAAAGTTTCTGCACAAAGATTATGCAAAACGTTTATGCACAGCGTTTATGCACATCGTTTATGCACAACGTTTATGCACAAAGTTTATGCACAAAGCCTATGCACAAAGTTTATGGAAAACATTTATGCACAAAGTTTATGGACAACTTTTAGCACAAAGTTTATGCACAAAGTTTATGCACAACGTTTATGCACAATGTTTAAGCACAAAGTTTATGCACAAAGTTTATGCACAAAGGTTATGCACAAAGCGTATGCACAACGTTTATGCACAAACTTTATGCACAAAGTTTATGCACAACGTTTATGCAAAAACTCTATGCACAAAGTTCATGCACAAAGTTTATGCAAAACGTTTTTGCACAAAGTTTATGCAGAAAGTTTATGCACAACGTTTATGTACAAAGTTTATGGAAAACATTTATGCAAAAACTTTATGCATAATTTTTATGCACAAATTTTATGCAGAACTTTTATGCACAGAGTTTATGCACAAAGTTCATGCACGACTTGTATGCACAAAGTTTATGCACAAAGTTTATGCACAACGTTTATGCACAAAGTTTATGCACAAAGTTTATGCACAACGTTTATGCAGAATGTTTATGCACAAAGTTTTCACACAAAGTTTATGCACACTGTTTATGCACAAAGTACATGCACAAAGCTTATGCACAAAGTTTATACACAAAGGTTCTGCACAACGTTTCTGCACAAAGTTTACGCACAAAGTTTATGCACGACGTTTATGCACAAATTTTATGCACAAAGTTTCTGCCCAAAGTTATGTACAAAGTCTATGCACAATGTTCATACACAAAGTTTATGCACAAAGTTTGTGCACAACGTTTATTCAAAAAGTCTATGCACAAAGTTTATGCAAAAAGTTCATGCACAACGTTTATGCACAAAGTTTATGCACAAATTTTCTGCACACATTTTATGCACAAAGTTTATGCAAAACGTTGATTCACAATGTTTATGCACAAATTTTATGCACAAAGGTTATGCGCACAGTTTATGCACGAATTGTATGCACAAAGGTTGTGCACAAAGTTTGTGCACAAAGTTTATGCACAAAAATTATGCACAAAGTTTGTACACAAAGTTTATGCACAATGTTCATGCACAACGTTTATGCACACAGTTTATGCACAACGTTTATGCACATCATTTATGCATACATTTTATGCACAAAGTTCATGCACAACATTTATGCACAACGTTTATGCACAATGTTTGTGCACAAGTATTATGCACAAATTGTATGCACAAAGTTTATGCACAAAGTTCGTGCACAACGTTTGTGCACAACGTTTATGCACAACGTTTGTGCACAAAGTTTATGCAAAATTTTTATTCACAAAGTTTATGCAAAACGTTTATGCATAATGTTTATGCACAAAGGGTATGCACAAAGTTTATGAAAAACGTTTGTGCACAAAGTTTATGCACAAAGTTTATGGAAGCCGTTTATGCACAAAATTTATGCACAACGTTTATGCACAACGTTTATGCCCAAGGTTTATGCACAAAGTTCATGCACAAAGGTCATGCACAAAGTTTATGTACAACGTTTATGCACAACGTTTATGCACAAATTGTATGCACAACGTTTATACACACAGTTAATGCACAAAGTTTATGCAGAACGTTTATGCACAATGTTTATGCACAAACTTTATGCACAAAGTTTATGCACATCATTTGTGAACAAATATTATGCACAAAGTTTATGCAAAACGTTTATGCACAAAGTTTATGCACAAAGTTATGCACAAAGTGTATGCACAAAGGTTATGTTCAAAGATTGTGCACAACTTTTATGCACAAAGTTTTTGCCAAACGTTAATGCACAAAGTGTATGCACAAAGTTTATGCACAAAGTTTATGCACAAAGTTTATGAACAATGTTTATGCACAAAGGTTATGCAAAACGTTTATGCACAAAGTTTATGCAAAATGTTTATGCACAAAGTTTCTGCAAAAAGGTTATGCACACAGTTTATGCACAAAGTTTATGCACAAAGTTTATGCACAAAGTTTATGCACAAATTCATTGCACAACGTTTATGCACAAATTTTCTGCACAAAGTTTCTGCAAAAAGTTTCTGCACTAAGTTTATGCACAAAGTTTATGCACAAATTTTATGCACAGAGTTTATGCACAATGTTTATGCACAAAGCTTCTGCACAAAGTTTCTGCACACAATTTATGGACAATGTTTGTGCAAAACGTTTATGCACAAACTTTATTCACAAATTTTATGCACAAAGTTTATGCACAAAGTACATGCACAGAGTTTATGCACAAAGATTCTGCACGAACTTTATGCAGAAATTTTATGCACAACTTTTACGCACAAATTTTATGCACAAAGTTTATGAACAAAGTTTATGCACAAAGATTGAGCACAACTTTTATGCACAACGTTTATGCACACAGTTTATGCACAGAGTTTATGCACAATGTTTATGCACAAAGTTTATGCACAAAGGTTTTGCACAAAGTTTATGCACAACGTTTGTATGCACACTTTATGGACAAAGTTAATGCACAAATTTTATGAACAAAGTTTATGCACAAAGTTTATGCACAAAGTTTATGCACAGAGTTTGTGCACAAAGTTGGTGCACAAAGATTATGCACAACGTTTTTGCACAACGTTTATGCACAAAGAATATGCACAACGTTTATGCACAAGGTTTTTGCACAAAGTTTATGCATAAAGTTTATGCAAAAATTATATGCACAAAGTTTATGCAGAAAGTTTATGCACAAAGTTTATGTACAACGTTTATGCACAAACATTATGCACAAAGTTTATGCAAACAGTTTATGCAGAAATTTTATGCACAAAGTTTATGCACAAAGTTTAAGCACAACGTTTATGCCCAAATTTTATGCACAAAGTTTATGCACAACGTTTATGCACAAACGTTTATGCACAGAGTTTATGCACAAAGTTTATGCACAAAGTTTATGCACCAAGGTTATGCACAACGTTTATGCACAATGTTTATGCACAAAGTTTATGCACAAAGTTTATGCACAAAGTTCATGCACAACGTTTATGCACAAATTTTATGCACAAAGTTTATGCACAACGTTTATGCACACAGTTTATGCACAAATTTTATGCACAACGTTTATGCACAAAGTTTATGCAAAACGTTTTTATACAACGTTTATGCACAAAGTTTATGCACGAATTTATGCACAAAGTTTCTGAATAGAGTTTATGCACAAAGTTTATGCACAAAGTTTATGCAAGAAGTTAACTCACAACGTTTATGCTCAAAGTTTATGCACAAAGCTTATGCACAAAGTTTATGCACAAAGTTTATGCACAAAGTTTATGCACAAAGTTTATGCAAAAATTATATGCACAAAGTTTATGCACAACATTCATGCACAAATTTTATGCACAAACTTTATGCAAAACGTTTATGCACAAAGTTTATCCACAAATTGTATGCACAAAGTTCATGCACAAAGGTTATGCACAACGTTTATGAACAGCGTTTATGCACAAAATTTCTAAACAAAGTTTTTACACAAAGTTTATGCACAACGTTTATGCACAAAGGTTATGCACAATGTTTATGCACAAAGGTTATGCACAAAGATTATGCACAAAGTTTATGCGCAAAGTTTATGCACAAAGTTTATGCACAAAGTATATGCACAACGTTTATGCACAAAATTTATGCACACAGTTTCTGCACAATGTTTATGCACAAAGTTTATGCACATAGGTTATGCACAACGTTTATGCACAAAATTTATGCACAAATGTTATGCACAAAGTTTATGCACAACGTTTATGCACAAAGTTTTTGCACACAGTTTCTGCACAAAGTTTATGCACAAAGTGTATGCACAAATTGTCTGCACAAAGTTTATGCACAAAGTTTATGCACAACGTTTATGCACAAAGTGTATGCACAAATCTTATGCACAAAGTTTATGCACGACAATTCTGCACAAAGTTCATGCACAAAGTTTATGCACAAAATTAATCCACAAAAATTGTGCACAACGTTTATGAACAAAGTTTATGCACAAAATTTCTGCACAAAGTTTATTCACAGAGTTTATGCACAAAATTTATGCACAAAGGTTATGCACAACGTTTATGCACAAATTTTATGCACAAACGTTTCTGAACAAAGTTTATGCACAAGGTTTATGCACATCGTTTATGCACAAAGTTAACGCACAACGTTTATCCTCAAATTTTATGCACAAAGGTTAAGCACAAAGTTAATGCACAAAGTTTATGCACAACGTTTATGCACACATTTAATGCACAAAGGTTATGCACAAAGTTTCTGAAAAATGTTTATGCACAAAAATTCTGTACAAAGTTTATACACAAAGTTTATGCACAAAGTTTATGCACAAAGTATATGCACAACGTTTATCCACAAAGTCTATGCACACAGTTTCTGCACAAAGTTTATGCACAACGTTTATGCACAAAGGTTATGCACAACATTTATGCACAAAATGTATGCACAAAGATTATGCACAAAGTTTATGCACAAAGTGTATGCACAACGTTTATGCACAAAGTTTATGCACACAGTTTCTGCACAAAGTTTATCCACAAAGTGTATGTACAAAGTTTATGCACAAAGTTCTTTCGCAGCATTTATGCACAAAGTTTGTGCACAACGTTTATGCACAAAGGTTATGCACAAATCCTATGCACAAAGTTGATGCACAAACATTCTGAAAAACGTTTATGCACAAAGTTTATCCACAAAAATTCTGCACAACGTTTATGAACAGAGTTTATGCAGAAAATTTCTGCACAAAGTTCTTTTCACAAAGGGTATGCACAAATTTTATGCACAAATGTTATGGACAACGTTTATGCACAACGTTTATGCACAACGTTTATGCACAGAGTTTGTGCACAACCTTTATGCACAGAGTTTGTGCACAACCTTTGTGTACAAAGTTTAATCACGAAGTTTCTGCACAAAGTTTATGCACACCTTTTATGCACAACTTTTATGCACAAAGTTTATGCACAAAGTTTCTGCACAAAGCTTCTGCACAAATGTTATGGACAAATTTTATGCACAAAGTTTATGCACAATTGTTATGCACAAACTTTATGCACAAAGTTTATGCAAAACATTTATGCACAACGTTTAT
Organism: Penium margaritaceum; assembly: GCA_023375785.1. NCBI lineage: Eukaryota > Viridiplantae > Streptophyta > Zygnematophyceae > Desmidiales > Peniaceae > Penium > Penium margaritaceum. The sequence continues at coordinate 45,451 of SZWC01006680.1, read as the reverse complement.
GCACAAGGTTTATGCACAACGTTTATGCACAGAGTTTGTGCACAACCTTTATGCACAAAGTTTATGCACAATGTCTAGGCATAAAGTTTATGCACAAAGTTTATGCACAAAGTTTTTGCACAAAGTTTTTTGCACAAAGTTTATACACAAAATTTATGCACAGAGTTTATGCACAACGTTTATGCACAAAGTTTATGCACAAATTGTATGCACAACGTTTATGCACAAAGTTCATGCACAACGTTTATGCACAGAGTTTGTGCACAACCTTTATGCACAAAGTTTATGCACAAAATTTATGCATAAAGCTTATGCACAAATTGTATGCACAAATGTTATGCACAAAGTATATGTACAAAATTTTCCAGCAAAACGTTTATGCCCAAATTATACGCACAAAGTTTATGCACAACGTTTATGCACAACGTTTATGCACAAATTTTATGCACACAGTTTATGCACAAAGTTTATTCAAAACGTTTATGCACAATGTTTATGCACAAAGTTAATGCACAACGTTTCGTGCACAAACTTTATGCACAACATTTATGCACATCGTCTATGCACAAAGTTTCTGCACAAAGTTTATGTGCAAAGTTTATGCACAACGTTTCTGCACAAAGTTTATGCACAAAGTTTCTTTACAAAGTTTATGCACAAATTTTATGCACAGAGTTTATTCACAAAGCTAATGCACAACTTTTATGCACAAAGTGTATGCACAAACTTGATGCACAACCTTTATGCACACAGTTGTTGCACAACCATTATGCACAAAGTTTATGCAAAACGCTTACACTTATAGTTTATGCTCAAAGTTCGTGCACAACGTTTATGCACAACGTTTGTGCACAAAGTTTATGCACAAAGTTGAGGCACAAATATTATGGAAAGAGTTTATGCACTAAGTTTATGGACAAAGTTTATGCACAAAGTTAATGCACAAATTTTATGCACAAATTCTATGCACAAAGTTTCCAGCAAAAAACGTTTATGCCCAAATGTTATGCACAACGTTTATGCACAAATTTTATGCACAACGTTTATGCACAAAGCTTATGCATAACGTTTATGCAAAGAATTTATGTACAAATACTATGCACAACGTTTATTCACCAAGTTTATGCAGAACGTTTATGCACAACCTTTATGCACAAAGTTTATGCAGAACGTTTATGCAGAACGTTTATGCACAAAGTTAATGCACAACATTTATGCACAAAGTTTATGCACAACGTTTGTGCACAAAGTTTATGCACAACGTTTCTGCACAAAGGTTATGCACAAAGTGTTTTCACAAAGTTTCTGCACAAAGGTTATGCACAAAGTGTTTTCACAAAGTTTCTTTACAAAGTTTATGCACAAAGTTTGTGCACAGCGTTTATGCACAACGTTTATGCACAAAGTTTATGCACGAAGTTTATGCACAAAGTTTATGCACATAATATATGCACAAATGTTATGCCAAAAGTTTATTCACGAAGTTTATGCAGAAAGCTTATGCACAACGATTATGCACAAAGTTTATGCAAAACGTTTATGCAGAACGTTTATGCACAAACTTTATGCACAACGTTTATGCACAAAGTTTATGCACAAAGTTTATGCGCAAAGTTTATGCACAAAATTTATGCACAAAGTTTATGCAAAAATTTTATGCACAAAGTTTCGTTACAAAATTTATGCACAATGTTTATGCACAAAGTTTATGCGCAAATAGTATGCACAAAGTTTCTGAACAAAATTTATGCACAAACTTTATGCACGACATTAATGCACAAAGTTAACGCACAACGTTTATGCTTAAAGTTTATGCACAAAGCTTGTGCACAAAGTTTGTGCACAAAATTTATGCACAAAGTTTATACACAAATTTTATGCACATAGTTTATGCACAAATGTTATGCACAAAGCTTATGCACAATGTTTATGCACAAATTTTATGCACAAAGTTTATGCAAAACGTTTATGCACAACGTTTATGCACAAAGGTTATGCACAAAGGTTATGCACAAAGTTTATGCACAAAGTTTATGCACAAAATTTCTGTACAACGTTTATGAACAGATTTTATGCACAACGTTTATGAAAAAAAGGTTTTGCACAACGTTTATGCACAAAGGTTATGCACAAAGTTTATGCACAAAGTTTATGCACAACGTTTATGCACAACGTTTATGCACAAAGGTTATGCACACAGTTTATCCACAAAAATTCTGCACAAAGTTTATGAACAAAGTTTATGCACAAAATTTCTGCACAAAGTTTATTCACAAAGGTTATGCACAAAGTTTATGCACAAAGGTTATGCACAATGTTTATGCACAAAGTTTATGCACAACGTTTATTCACAAAGTTTATGCACAAAGTTTATGCACAACTTTTATGCAAAACTTTTATGCACAAAGTTTATGCACAAAGTTTCTGCACAAAGTTCATGCACAACGTTCATGCACAACGTTTATGCACAAAGTTTATGCACAACGTTTATGCAAAAACGTTATGCACAAACGTCATGCACAAAGTTTATGAAAAATGTTTATGCACAACGTTTATGCACAAACTTTATGCACAAATTTAATGCACAAAGTTTCTGCACAAAGTTTCTGCACAAATGTTATGGACAAAGTTTATGCACAAGTTTTATGCACAACGTTTATGCACAAACTTTATGCACAAAGTTTATGCAAAACATTTATGCACAACGTTTATGCACAAAGTTTATGCACAACGTTTATGCACAGAATTTCTGCACAACCTTTATGCACAAAGTTTATGCACAAAGTTTAGGCATAAAGTTTATGCACAAAGTTTATGCACAAAGTTTTTGCACAAAGTTTTTGCACAAAGTTCATACACAAAGTTTATGCACAGAGTTTATGCACAATGTTGATGCACAAAGTTTATGCACAAATGTTATGCACAAAGTTTATGCACAAAATTCATGCACAACGTTGATGCACAAAGTGTATGCACAAACTTGATGCACAACCTTTATGCACACAGTTGTTGCACAACAATTATGCACAAAGTTTATGAAAAACGTTTACGCTTATTGTTTATGCACAACGTTTATGCACAATGTCTGTGCACAAAGTTAATGCACAAAGTTTATGCACAACTTTTATGGAAAGAGTCTATGCACAATGGTTATGCACAAATTGTATGCACAAAGTTTATGCACAAACTCTATATACAAAGTTTATGCACGAATTTTATGCACAAATGTTATGCACAAAGTATATGCACAAAGTTTCCAGCAAAACGTTTATGCCCAAATTTTATGCACAAAGTTTATGCACAAAGTTCGTGCACAACGTTTATGCACAAAGTTTATGCACAAAGTTTATGCACACAACTTATGCACAAAGTCTATGCACAAAGTTTATTCACCAAGTTTATGCACAAAGTTTCTGCACAAGGTTTATGCACAAAGTTTATGCAAAACGTTTATGCACAACGTTTATGCACAGAGTTAATGCACAACGTTTTGTGCACAAAGTTTATGCACAACATTTATGCACATCATCTATGCACAATGTTTATGCACAAAGTGTATGCGCAATGTTTATGCACAACGTTTCTGCACAAAGTTTATGCACAAAGTTTCTTTACAAAGTTTATGCACAAATTTTATGCACATAGTTTATGCACAAAGTTCATGCACAACGTTTATGCACAAAGTGTATGCACAGACTTGATGCTTAACCTTTATGCACACAGTTGTTGCACAATCATTATGCACAAAGTTTATGCAGACTCTTACACTTATAGTTTATGCACAAAGTTCGTGCACAACTTTTGTGCACAAAGTTTATGAAAAAAAGTTTAGGCACAAAGTGTATGGAAAGAGTTTATGCGCAAAGTTTATGCACAAAGTTTGTGCACAACGTTAATGCACGAATTGTATGCACAAAGTTTATGCACAAAGTTCATGCACAAAGTTTCCAGCAAAAAACGTTTATCCCCAAATGTTATGCACAAAGTTTATGCACAACGTTTATGCACAAAGTTTATGCACAAAGTATATGCACAGAATTTATGCACAAATTGTATGCACAAAGTTTATTCACCAAGTTTATGCAGAAAGTTAATGCACAACGTTCATGCACAAAGTCTATGCAAAACGTTTACGCAGAAAGTTTATGCACAAAGTTAATGCACAAAGTTTATGCACAAAGTTTATGCACAACGCTTATGCACAAAGTTTATGCACAAAGTTTCTGCACAAACGTCATGCACAAAGTTTTTGCACAATGTTTCTGCACAAAGTTTCTTTACAAAGTTTATGCACAAAGTTTGTGCACAGCATTTATGCACAACCTTTATGCACAAAGTTTATGCACAATGTTTATGCACATAATATATGCACAAATGTTATGCACAAGGTTTATACACCAAGTTTAAGCAGAAAGTTTATGCAGAAAGTTTATGCAGAAAGTTTATGCACAACGTTTATGCACAAAGTTTATGCAAAACGTTTATGCAGAACTTTTATGCACAAAGTTAATGCACGAAGTTCATGCACAACGTTTATGCACAAAGTTTATGCACAAAGTTTTTGCACAACGTTTATGCACAAAGTTTATGCACAAAGCCCATGCACAAAGTTTATGGAAAACGTTTATGCACAAAGTTTCTTTACAACCTTTATGCGCAATGTTTATGCACAAAGGTTATGCACAAATGTTATGCACAAAGTTTCTGAACAAAGATTTTGCGAAAACTTTATGCACAATGTTAATGCACAAAGTTAACGCACAACGTTTATGCTCAAAGTTTATGTACAAAGCTTATGCACAAAGTTTGTGCACAACGTTTATGCACAAAGTTTATACACAACGTTTATGCACATAGTTTATGCACAACTTTTATGCACAAAGCTTATGCACAACGTTTATGCACAAATTTTATGCACAAAGTTTATGCAAAACGTTTATGCACTACGTTTATGCACAACGTTTATGCACAAAGTTTATGCACAAAGGTTATGCACAAAGTTTATGCACAAATTTTATGCACAAAAGTTATGCACAAAGTTTATCCACAAATTTTATGCACAACATCTATGAAAAAAAGGTTTTGCACAACTTTTATGCACAAAGGTTATGCACAAAGTTTATGCACAAAATTTATGCACAACGTTTATGTACAAAGTTTATTCACAAAGGTTTTGCACACAGTTTCTGCACAAAGTTTATGCACAAAGTCTATGCACAAAGTTTATGCACAACGTTTGTGCACAAGGTTTATGCACAAAGGTTATGCACAACATTTGTGCACAAAGTTTATGCACAAAGTTTATGCACAAAGTTTGTAAACAAAGCTTATGCACAACGTTTGTGCACAAAGTTTATGCACAAAGTTTATGCACAAAGTGTATGCACAACGTTTATGAAAAAAAAGGTTTTGCACAACTTTTATGCACAAAGTTTATGCACAAAGTTTATGCACAAAGTTTATGCACAACGTTTATGTACAACGTTTATGCACAAAGGTTATGCACACAGTTTCTGCACAAAGTTTATGCACAAAGTTTATGCACAAAGTCTACGCACAAAGTTTATGCACAAAGTTTGTGCACAAGTGATATGCACAAAGTTTAGGCACACAGTTTATGCACAAAGTTTATGCACAAAATTTATGCACAAAATTTATGCACAAAGTTGTACGCAATGTTTTTGCACATTGTTTATGCACATAGTTTATGCACAAAGTTTATGCACTATGTTTATGCACAAAGTTTATGCACAAAGTTTATGCACAAAGTTTATGCACTATGTTTATGCACAAAGTTTATGCACAAAGTTTATGCACAGTGTTTATGCACAACGTTTATGCACAAAGTTTATGCACAACGTTTATGCACAAAGTTTGTGCACAACGTTTATGCACAAAATTTATGCACAAAGTTTATGCACAAAGTTGTACGCAATGTTTTTGCACATTGTTTATGCACATAGTTTATGCACAAAGTTTATGCACTATGTTTATGCACAAAGTTTATGCACAAAGTTTATGCACAGTGTTTATGCACAACGTTTATGCACAAAGTTTATGCACAAAGTTTATGCACTATGTTTATGCACAAAGTTTATGCACAAAGTTTATGCACAGTGTTTATGCACAACGTTTATGCACAAAGTTTATGCACAACGTTTATGCACAAAGTTTGTGCACAAAGTTTATGCACAAAATTTATGTACAACGTTTATGCACAAAGTTTATGCACAAAGTTGATGCACAACGTTTATGCACAAAGTTTATGCACAAAGTTTATGCACAAAGTTTATGCACAAAGTTTATGCACAACATTTATGCACAACTTTTATGCACACAGTTTCTGCACAACGTTTTTGCACAAAGTTTCTGCACAAAGTTTATGCTCAAAGTTTACTCACAGCGTTCATGCACAAAGTTTATGCAAAACGTTTATGCACAACATTTATGCACAAAGTTTATGCACAAAGATTATGCACAATGTTTGTGCACAAAGTTTATGCACAAAGTGTATGCACAAATTGTATGCATAAAGTTTATGCACAACGTTTGTGCACAAATGATGTGCACAAAATTTAGGTACACAGTTTATGCACAAAGTTTATGCACAAAGTTTACGCACAAAGTTTATGCACAAAGTTGTACGCAATGTTTTTGCACAAAGTTTATGCACAAAGTTTATGCACAAAGTTTATGCACAAAGTTTATGCACAAAAATTATGCACAAAGTTTATGCACAAAGTTTATGCACAACGTTTATGCACAATTTTTATGTACAAAGTTTATGCACAAAGTTTATGCACAGAGTTTATGCATAAAGTTTATGCACAAAGCTTATGCACAACGTTAATGCACAAAGTTAAGGCACAACGTTTATGCTCAAAGTTTGTGCACATCGTTTATGCACAAAGCTTATGCACAAAGTTTGTGCACATCTTTTATGCACAAAGTTTATACAAAACGTTTATGCACATAGTTAATGCACAAAGTTTATGCACAAAATTTATACACAAAGTGCATGCACAAATTTTATACACAATGTTTATGCACATAGTGTATGCACAAAAGTATGCACAAAGTTTATGCACAAAGTTTATGCACAAAGTTTATACACATAGTTTATGCACAATGCTTATGCACAAAGTTTATGCACAAAGTTTATGCCCAAAGTGCATACACAAAATTTGTGCACAAAGTTTATGAAAAACGTTTATGCACAGAGTTTGTGCACAAAGTTTATGTACAAAGTTTATGCACACAGTTTATGCACAAACTTTATGCACAAAGTTTATGCACAAACTTTGTGGACAAAGGTTACGCACAACTTCCGTGCACAACGTTTTTGTACAAATTGTATGCACAAAGTTTCTGCACAGCGTTTTGCACAAAGTTTGTGCACAAAGTTTTTGCACATAATTCATGCACAAAGATTATGCACAAAGTTTATGCACAACATTTATGCACAAAGTTTGTGCACAAAGTTTATGCACAACGTTTGTGCACAACGTTTGTGCACAAAGATTATGCACAAAGTTTATGCACAAAGTTTATGCACAGAGTTCGTGCACATTGTTTATGCACAAAGTTTAAGCACACAGTTTATTCATAAAGTTTATGCACAAATATTCTGCACAAAGTTTATGCAGCAAGTTTATGTACAACGTTTATGCACAAAGTTTATGCACAACGTTTATGCACAGAGTTTGTGCACAAAGTGTATGCACAACTTTCATGCATAAAGTTTGTGCACAACGTTTATGCACAAAGTTTATGCACAAATTTTATGCACAAAGTTTATGCAAAAAGTTAAAGCACAAAGTTTATGCATAAAATTTACGCACAACGTGTATGCACAAAGTTTCTGCACAAAGTTTATGCAGAAATGTTATGCACAACATTTATGCACAACGTTTATGCACAAAGTTTATGCACAAAGTGTATGCTTAACGTTTGTGCACAAAGTTTGTGTACAACGTTTCTGCAAAAGGTGCATGCATAAATTTTATGCACAACGTTTATACAAAGTTTATGCACAAAGCTTATGCAAAACGATTATGCCCAAAGTTTATACAAAGTTTATGCACAACGTTTATACACAATGTTTATGCACAGAGTTTGTGCACAAAGTTTATGCACATAGTTTATGCACAAAGTTTATGCACAAATTTTACGCACAATGTTTGCGCACAAAGTTTACGCAAAACGTTTATGCACAAAGTTTATGCACAGAGTTTGTGCACAAAGCTTATCCACAAAGTTATGCACATAGTTTATGCACAAAGTTTATGCAAAAACGCTATGCACACATTTTATGCAAAACGTAAAAGCACATATTTTATGCAAAAAGGTTATGCACAAACTTTATGCACAACTTTTATGCACAAAGTTTACGCACAACGTTTATGAACAATGTTTATGCACAAACTGCATGCACAAATTTTGTGCACAAAGATTATTCACAACGTTTGTGCACAAAGTTTATGCACAACGTTAATGCACAATGTATATGCACAAAGTTTATGCACAAACGTTATGCACCAATTTTATGCACAAATGTTATGAACAACGTTTATGCACAAAGTTTTTGCACATAATTTATGCACAATGTTTATGCACAAATGTTATGCACAAAGCTTATGCACAAATTTTACGAACAAAGTTTATGCACAAAGTTTATGCACAAAGGTTAGCGACAACATTTATGCACAAAGTTTATGCACAAGGTTTATGCACAAACAATATGCACAAAGTTTATGCACAAATGTTTTGAACAAAGTCCATGCACAAAGTTTATGCACAAAGTTTATGCACAACGTTTATGCACAAATTGTATGCACAAAGTTTCTGCACAATGTTTATGCACAAAGTGTGTGCACAAACGTTATGCACAATGTTTATGCACATAGTTTACGCACAAAGTTTATCCAAAAAATTCATGCACAAAGTTTATGCACAAAGTGTATGCACAAAGTTTATGCACAACGTTTTTGCACAAATTTTGTACACAAAGTTTATGCACAATGTTTATGCACAGAGTTTGTGCACAAAGTTTTTGCACAAAGTTTATGCACACGGTTTATGCACAACGTTTACGCACACAGTTTATGCACAAAGTTTATGCACAAACTTTATGAACACAGATTATGCACAAAGTTCATGCACAAAGGTTATGCACAACGTTTATGCACATCGTTTATGCGCAAAGTTTCTGCACAACATTTGTGCACAAAGTTTATGCACTAAGGTTATGCACAAAGTTTGTGCACAAATTTTATCCACAAAGTTTATGCACAAAGGTTTTGCACAAATTTTGTGCACAAAGTTTATGCACAAAGTTTATGAACAAAGTCTATGCACAACCTTTGTGCACAAAGTTTATGCACAAAGTTTATGCACAAAGTTTGTTCACAGAGTTTGTGCACAAAGTTTCTGCACTAAGTTCATGCACAAAGTTTATGCACAACGTTTATGCACAAAGTTATTCACAATGTTTATGCACGACGTTTATGTGCAAAGTTTTTGCTCAAAGTTTATGCACAATGCTTATGCACAACGTTTGTGCACAACGTTTATGCACATAGTTTTTGCACAAAGTTTCTGAAAATTATTTGTGCACAAAGCTTATGCACATAGTTCATGCACAAATTTTATGCACAAAGTTTATGCCCAAATCATATGCACAATGTTTGTGCACAACGTTTGTGCACAACGATTATCCACAAAGTTTATTCACAAAATTTATACACAGAGTTTGTGCACAAAGTTTATGCAAAATGTTTATGCATAGTTTTTGCACAAAGTTATTGCCTAAACATTATGCACAAAGTTTATGCACAAAGTGTACGCACAATGTTTATGCACAAAGTTTATGCACGAAGGTTATTCACAACGTTTATGCACAAAGTTTATGCACAATGTTTATGTACAAATTTTATGCACAAAGTTTGTGCACAAAGGTTATGCACAAAGTTTTTGCTCAAAGTTGATGCACAAAGTTTATGGATAACGTATATGCACAATGTTTATGCACAAAGGTTATGCGCAAAGTTTATGCACAAATTTTATGCACAAAGTTTTTGAAAAACGTTTATACACAAAGTTTATGCACAACGTTTATGTGAAATGTCTATGCACAAAGTTTATTCCAAACGTTTATGCACAAAGTTTATGCACAATTTTTATGCACAAAGTTTCTGCACAAATTGTAGGCACAAATTTTATGCACAAGATTATGCACAACATATATGCACATAGTTTCTGCACAACGTTTATGCACAAAATTTATGCACAACGTTTATGCACAAAGTTTATGCACAAAGTTTATGCACAAAGTTTATGCTAAATGTTTGTGCACAAAATTAGGCACAAAGTTTATGGACAGAGTTTGTGTACAAATTGTATGCACAAAGTTCATGCACACGGTTTATGCACACAGTTTATGCTCAACGTTTATGCACAAAGGTTTGCACAAAGTTCATGAAAAAGGTTTATGCACAACATTTACGAACAAAGTTTATGCACAGAGTTTATGCAAAACGTTTATGCACAACATTTATGCACAAATGTTATGCACATAGTTTATGCACAAAGGTTATGCACAAAGTTTGTGCACAACGTTTGTGCACAACGTTTATGCACAAAGTTTATGCACAAAGTTTATGCACAAATGTTATGCACAAAGTTTGTGTACAAAGGGTATGCATGACGTTTGTGAAAAACCTTTATGCACAAATGTAATGAACAAAGTTTATGGACAATGTTTATGCACAACGTTTATGCACAATGTCTATGCAAAAAGTGTATGCACGTAGTTTATGCAAAACTTTTATGCACAAAGTTTATGCACAACGTTTGTGTTCAATGTTTATGCACGAAGGTTATGGACAATGTTTGTGCACAAAGTTTTTGCAAAACGTTTATGCACAAAGTTTATGCACAGAGGTTGTGCACAAAGTTTATGCACAACGTTTATGCACAAAGGTTATGCATAAAGTTTATTCACAAAGTTTATGAACAAAGTTTATGCACAAAGTTCATGCACAAGTTTGTGCACAACGTTTGAATACAATGTTTATGCACAAAGTTTATGCACAACGTTTATGAACAAAGTTAATGCACAAAGATAATGCACAAATGTTGTGCACAACGTTTATGCACAACATTTGTGCACAACGTTTATGCTAAAAGTTTATGCACAATGTTTATGCACAAAGTTTTTGCACAAAGTTTATGCACAAAGTTTATGCACATATCTTATGCACAAAGTTTATGCTAGACGTTTATGCACACATTTTATGCATTAAGTTATGCACAAAGTTCATGCACAAAGTTCATGAAACATGTTCTGGCACAAAGTTTATGCACAACATTTATGCACAAAGTTTGTCCACAAAGTATATGCACAAAGTTTATGCACAACGTTTCTGCACAAAATTCATGCACAACGTTTATGCACAAAGTTTATGCACAAAGGTTATGCACAATGTTTATGCACAAAGTTTATGAACAAAGTTTATGCACAACGTTTGTGCACAAAGTTTATGCACAAAGTTTATGCACAAAGTTTATGCACAGAGCTTGTGCACAAATGTTTATGCACAGAGTTTATGCACACATTTTATGCACAAAGTTTATGCACAAAGTTTATGCACCAAGTTTACGCTCAAATCATATGCACAACGTTTATGCACATAGTTTATGCACAACATTTATGCAAAACATTTATGCACAACGTTCATGCACAAAGTATATACACAAAGTTTATGCACAAAGTTAAGGCACAAACTTTATGCACAACGTTTGTGCACAAAGTTTATGCACAAAGTTTCTGCACACAGTTTATTCACAATGTTTACGCACAAAGTTTATGAACAAAGATTATGCACATATCATATGCACAACGTATATGCACATAGTTTATGCACAACGTTTAAGCACAACGTTTATGCACAACGTTTCTGCACATCGTTTATGCACAAAGTATACGCACAACGTTTGTGCGCAAAGTTTATGCACAAAGTTCATGTAAAACTTTTATGCACAGAGTTTGTGCACAAAGTTTATGCACACAGTTTATGCACAAAGTTTATGCACACAGTTTATGCACAAAGTTTGAGGACAAGTGTTTTGCACTACGTTTGTGCACACCGTTTATGCACAAGGTTTATGCACAAAGTTTATGAACAATGCTTATGCACAAAGTTTATGCACAAAGTTTATGCACAAATTTTATGCACAAAGTTTAAGCACAAACTTTATGCAAAATGTTTATGCGCAATGTTTATGCCCAAAGTTCATGCACAACGTTTATGCACAACGTTCATGCACAAAGTTGACGCACAAAGTTCATGCACAGCATTTGTGCACAAATCTTATGCAAAACGTTCATGTACAAAGTTTATGCACAGAGATTGTGCACAAAGTTTATGCGCAAAGTTTATGCACACAGTTTATGCACAACATTAATGTACAAAGTTTATGCACAACGTCTGTGCAAAACGTTTATGCACAATGTTTATGCACAACGTTTATGCATAAAGTTTATGCACAAAAGTTATGCACAAAGTTTATGCACAACGTTTATGCACATAGTTTAGGCACAAAGTGTATGCACAAAGTTTATGCACAAAGTTTATGTACAAAGTTTATGCATACAGGTTATGCATAAAGTTTATGCACAAAGTTTATGCACAAAGTTTATGCAGAATGTTTATGCACAAAGTTTATGCACAAGGTTTATGCACAAATTTTATGAACAACATGTATGCACAAAGTTTATGCACAAAGTTTATGCACAACGTATATGCACAAATTGTATTCAAAAAGCTTATGCACAAAGTCTACGCACAAAGTCTATGCACAATGTTTGTGCACAATTTTTATGCACAACGCTTATGCACAGAGTTTATGCAAAAGGGATATGCACAAAGTTTGTGCACAAAATTTATAAACAAAGTTTATGCACAAAGATTGTGCACAAACTTTACGCACAAAGTTTATGCACAGAGTTGTGCACAAATTTTATGCACAACGTTTATGCACATAGTTTATGCTAAACGTTTTTGCAGAACGTTTATGCACAAAGTTAATGCACGACATTTATGCACAACGTTTATGCACAACGTTCATGCACATAGTTTATGCACAACTTTTATGCACAAAGCTTATGCACAACGTTTATGCACAACTTTTATGCACATAGTTTATGCAAAATGTGTATGCAAAACGTTTATGCACAAACTTTTATGCACAAAGTTTATGCACAAAGTTTATGCACAAAGTCTATGCACAAAGTCTATGCACAAAGTTTATGCAAAAAGTTTATGCAAAGCGTTTATGGACAGAGTTTGTGCACGACGTTTATGCACAACGTTTATGCACAAAACCTATGCACAAAGTATATGCACAAAGTTTATGAACAAAGTCATGCACAAACTTCATGCACAAAGTTTATGCACAACGTTTATGCACAAAGTCTATGCACAAAGTTTATGCACAACGTTTATGCTCAATGTTTATGCACAAAGATTGTGCAAAAACTTTATGCACAAAGTTTATGCACAAAGTTTATGCACATAGTTTATGCAAAATGTTTATGCAAAACGTTTATGCACAAACGTTTATGCACAAAGTCTATGCACAAAGTTTATGCACAAAGTTTATGCACCAAGTTTATGCACAACGTTTATGCACAACGTTTATGCACAAATTGTATGCACAAAGTTTATGCACAAAGTCTACGCACAAAGTCTATGCACAACATTTGTGCACAATGTTTATGCCCAAAGTTTATGCACAACGCTTATGCACAGAGTTTATGCAAAACGGATATGCACAAAGTTTGTGCACAAAATTCATGCACAAAGTTTATGCACAAAATTTATGCACAGAGTTGTGTACAAAGTTTATGCACAACGTTTATGCACAAATGTTATGCACAACATTTATGCACATAGTTTATGATAAACGTTTATGCAAAACGTTTATGCCCAGAGTTTGTCTACAAAGCTTATGCAAAAAGTTTATGTACAACATTTGTGCACAAAGTTTATGCACAAAGTGTTTGCACAAAGTTTATGCACAAAGTTTATGCACAAAGTTTATGCACAAAGTTTATGCACAACGTTTATGTAAAAATGTTGTGCACAAAGTTTGTCCACGACGTTTATGCACAAAGTTTATGCACAATGTTTAAGCACAAATGTTATGCACACATTTTGTGCAGAAAGGGTATGCACGACGGCTGTGCACAAAGTTTATGCACAAAGTTTATGCACAATGTTTATGCACAACGTTTATGCACAAAGTTTGTGCACAAAGTTTATGCACATAGTTTATGCACAAAATTTAGACACAAAGTTTATGCACAACATTTATGCGCAATGTTTATGCACAAAATTTATGCACAACGTTTGTGCACAAAGTTTATGCAAAACATTTATGCAAAACGTTTATGGGAAGTTTGTGCACGTTAATGCAAAACGTTTATGCACGAAACCTATGCACAAAGTTTATGCACAAAGTTTATGAACAAAGTTTAAACACAATGTTCATGCACAAAGCTTATGCACAACGTTTATGCACAAAGTTTATGCACAACGTTAATGCACAAAGATTGTGCACAAAGTTTATGCACCAAGTTTATGCACAAAGTTTATGCACCAAGTTCATGCACAAAGTTTATGCGCACTGTTTATGCACAAAGTTTATGCACAAAGTTTATGCACAAATTTTGTGCACAAAGTTTATGCACAAAGTTTGTGCACAACGTTTGTGCACAACTTTTATGCACAAAGTTTATGTACAAAGTCTATGCACACAGTTTATGCACAAAGTTTATGCACAAAGTTTAAGCACCAAGTTCATGCACAAATGTTATGCACAAATTTTGAGCACAAATGTTATGCACAACGTTTCTGCAAGTTTAAGCACCAAGTTTATGCACAAAGTGTATGCACAAAGTTCATGCACAATTTTTATGCACAAAATTTATGCACAACATTTATGCACAAAGTGTATGCACAAAGTTTATGCACAAAGTTTATGCACAAAGTTTATGCACAAAGTTTATGCAAAATCTTTACGCACAATGTTTGTGCACAAAGTTTATGCACATGGTTTACGCACAAAGTTTATGCACAAATTTTCTGCATAACGTTTATGCACAACTTTTATGCACAAAGTTTATGCACAAAGTTCATGCACAACGTTTGTTCACAAAGCTTATGCAAAAACGTTTTGCACAGAGCTTGTGCACAAAATGTATGCACAAAGTTTATGCACACAGTTTATGCACAACGTTTATGCACAAAGATTATGCAAAAGATTTATGCACAACGTTTATGCACAAAGTTCATGCACAAAGTTAATGCACAATGTTTATTCAAATCGTTTATGCACAAAGTTTATGCACAAAGTTTATGAACAAAGTTTATGCACAAATTTTGTGCACAAAGTTTATGCACAACGTTTTTGCACAACGTTTATGCACAAAGCTTAAGCATATATTTTGTGCACAAAGTTTATGCACAAATTTTATGCACAAAGTTTATGCAGAACGTTTATGCACAAACTTTATGCACAAACTTTATGCAGAACGTTTATGCACAAAGTTTATGCACAAAGTTTATGTAGAACGTTTATGCACAAAGTTTATGCACAATGTTTATGCACAAAGTTTATGCACGGAGTTTATGCACAAAGTTTATGCACAGAGTTTGTGCACAAAGTTTATGCACAAGGTTTATGCACAAAGTTTATGCACAATGTTTGTGCACAAAGTTTATGCACATAGTTTGTGCACAAATTTTATGCAAAACGTTTATGCAAAAATGTTATGCACAACGTTTATGCACATAGTTTATGCTCAAAGTTTATGCACAAAGTTGATGCACAACGTTTATGCACAAAGCTTATGCACACCGTTTATGCAAAACATTCATGCACAAATTTTATGCACAACGTTTATGCACACAATTTATGCACAAATTTTATGCACAAAGTTTATGCACAACGTTCATGCACAAAGTTATGCACTAAGTTCATGCACAACGTTTATGCACAAATTTTATGCACAGTGTTTATGCACAAATGTTATGCACAATGTTCGTGCAGAAAGGTTATGCACGACGTTTGTGCACAAAGTTTATGCACAAAGTTAATGCACAATGTTAATGGACAAAGTTTATGCACAAATTTTATGCACATAGTTTATGCACAATGTCTATGCACAAATTTTACGCACAACGTTTATGCGCAATGTACATGCACAAAGTTTATGCAGGACGGTTGTGCACAAAGTTTATGCAAAACGTTTATGCACAAAGTTTATGCACAGAGATTGTGCACAAAGTTGATGCACAACGTTTATGCACAAAGTTTATGCACAAGGTTTATGCACAAAGTTTATGAACAAATTTTATGCACAAAGTTCATGCACAAAAGTTATGCACAACGTTTATGCACGAATTTTATGAACAATGTTTATGCACAATGTTTATGCACAAAGTTTATGCACAAATTTTATGCAAAACGTTTGTGTCCAAGGTTCATGCACAACCCCTGTGCATTGAGTTTATGCACAAAGTTTATGCACAATTGTTATGCACAAAGTTTATGCACAAAGTTTTTGCACAACGTTTATGCACAAAGTTTATGCACAAAGTGAATGCACAATGTACATGCACAAAGTTTATGCACAAAGCTTATGCACAAATTGTATGCACAAAGGTTATGCACAAAGGTAATGCACAAATTTTATGCACAACGGTTATGCACATAGTTTATGCACAAACGTTATGCACAAACTTTATGTACAACGCTTATGCACAAGGTTTATACACATAGTTCATGCACAATGTTTATGCACAAATTTAATGCCCAAAGTTTATGCACAAATTTTATGCATAAACTTTGTACATAAACTTTGTGCATAAATTTTGTGCATAAACTTTGTGCATAAACTTTGTGCATAAACTTTGTTCATAAACTTTGTGCATAAACTTTGTGCATAAACTTTGTGCATAAACTTTGTGCATAAACTTTGTGCATAAACGTTTTGCATAAACTTTGTGCATAATCTTTATGCAAAAGCTTTGTGCATAAACTTTGTGCATAAACTTTCTGCACAAACGTTGTGCATAAACTTTGTGCACAAACTTTGTGCATAAACTCTGTGCATAAACTTTGTGCACAAACTTTGTGCATAAACATTGTGCATAAACTTTGTGCATAAACATTTTGCATAAACTTTGTGCATAAACTTTGTGCATAAACTTTGTGCATAAACTTTGTGCATAAACTTTGTGCATAAATATTGTGCATAAACAATGTGAATAAACTTTGTTCAGAAACTTTGTGCATAAACTTTGTGCATAGGCTTTGTGCATAAACTTTGTGCATAGACTTTGTGCATAAACTTTGTGCAGAAACCTTGTGCACAAACTTTGTGCATAAACTTTGTGCACAAACTTTGTACATAAACTTTGTGCATAAACTTTGTGCATAAACTTTGTGCATGAACTTTGTGCACAAACTTTGTGCATAAACTTTGTGCACAAACCTTGTGCATACACTTTGTGCATAAACATTGTGCATAAACTGTGTGCATAAACTTTGTGCATAAACTGTGTGCATAAACTTTGTGCATAAACTTTGTGCATGAAATTTGTGCATAAACATTGTGCATACACGTTTTGCATAAACTTTGTGCATAAAATTTGTACATGAACGTTGTGCATAAACTTTGTGCATAAACGTTGTGCATAAACTGTGTGCATAAACTTTGTGCATAAACGTTTTGTATAAATGTTGTGAATAAACTTTGTTAAGAAACGTTTTGCATAAAATTTGTGCATAAACTTTGTACATATAATTTGTGCATAGAATTTGTGCATAAACTTTGTGCATAAACTTTGTGCATAAACTTTGTGCATAAAATTTGTGCATAAACTTTGTGCATAATCTTTGTGCATAAACATTGTGCATAGACTTTGTGCAGAAACTTTCTGCATAAACTTTGTGCATAAACTTTGTGCATAAACTTTGTGCATAAACTTTGTGCATAATCTTTGTGCATAAACATTGTGCATAGACTTTGTGCAGAAACTTTCTGCATAAACTTTGTGCATAAACTTTGTGCATAAACTTTGTGCATAAACTTTGTGCATAAACTTTGTGCAGAAACTTTGTGTATAAACTTTGTGCACAAACTTTGTGCATAAACTTTGTGCATAAACTTTGTGCAAAAACTTTGTGCATACACTTTGTGCATAAACGTTGTGCATAAACGTTGTGCATAAAGTTTGTGCAGAAACTTTGTGCATAAACGTTGTGCATAAACGTTGTGCATAAACTTTGTGCATAAACTTTGTACATAAATTTTGTGCATAAAAATTGTGCATAAACATAGTGCAGAAACTTTGTGCATAAACTTTGTGCACAAACTTTGTGCATAAACTTTGTGCATAAACTTTGTGCATAACCTTTGTGCAGAATCTTTATGCAAAAGCTTTTTGCATAAACTTTGTGCATAAACTTTCTGCACGAACGTTGTGCCCAAACTTTCTGCACAAACTTTGTGCATAAACTCTGTGCATAAAATTTGTGCATAAAACTTTGTGCATAAACTTTGTGCATAAACTTTGTGCATAAACTTTGTGCATAAACTTTGTGCATAAACTTTGTGCATAAACTTTGTGCATAAATATTGTGCATAAACATTGTGAATAAACTTTGTTCAGAAACTTTGTGCATAAACTTTGTGCATAGAATTTGTGCATAAACTTTGTGCATAAACTTTGTGCATAAACTTTGTGCATAAACTTTGTGCATAAACTTTGTGCATAAACTTTGTGCACAAACTTTGTGCATAAACTTTGTGCACAAACGTTGTGCATAAACTTTGTGCACAAACTTTGTGCATAAAATTTGTGCATAAACTTTGTGCATAAACTTTGTGCATAAATTTTGTGCATTAACTTTGTGCACAAACTTTGTGCGTAAACTTTGTGCATAAACTTTGTGCACAAACTTTGTGCATAAACTTTGTGCACAAACTTTGTGCATTCACTTTGTGCATAAACATTGTGTATAAACTTTGTGCATAAACTTTGTGCATAAACTTTGTGCACAAACTTTGTGCATAAACGTTTTGCATAAACTTTGTGCATAAACGTTGTGCATAAACATTGTGCATAAACGTTTTGCATAAACTTTGTGCATAAAATGTGTACATAAACGTTGTGCATAAACTTTGTGCATAAACGTTGTGCATAAACATTGTGCATAAACTTTGTGCATAAACTTTGTGTATAAACGTTGTGAATAAACTTTGTTCACAAACTTTGTGCATAAACTTTGTGCATAAACTTTGTACATAGACTTTGTGCATAAAATTTGTGCATAAACTTTGTACATAAACTTTGTGCATAAACTTTGTGCATAAACTTTGTGCATAAACTTTGTGCATAAACTTTGTGCATAAACTTTGTGCATAAATGTTGTGCATAAACTTTGTGCATAAACTTTTTGGATAATTATTGTGCATAAACGTTGTGAATAAACTTTGTTCAGAAACTTTGTGCATAAACTTTGTGCATAGACTTTGTGCATAAACTTTGTGCATAAACTTTGCGTACAAACTTTGTGCATAAACTTTGTGGATAAACTTAGTGCATAATCTTTGTGCATATAATTTGTGCATAAACGTTGTGCATAAATGTTGTGCATAAACGTTGTGAATAAACTTTGTTCAGAAACTATGTGCATAAACTTTGTGCATAAACTTTGTGCATAAACGTTGTGCATAAACTTTGTGCATAAACTTTGTGCATACAATTTGTGCATAAACTGTGTGCATAAACTTTGTGCATAAACTTTGTGCAGAAACTTTGTGCATAAATGTTGTGCATAAACTTTGAGCACAAACTTTGTGCAGAAACTTTGTGCATAAACGTTGTGCATAAACGTTGTGCATAAAAATTGTGCATAAACATAGTGCAGAAACTTTGTGCATAAACGTTGTGCATAAACTTTGTGCATAAACTTTGTGCATACACTTTGTGCAGAACTTTGTGCATAAACTTTGTGCATACACGTTGTGCATAAAATTCATGCATAAACTTTGTGCACAACCTTCGTGAATAAACTTTGTGCATAAACTTTGTGCAGAATCTTTGTGCATAAACGTTGTGCATAAACTTTGTGCATAAACTTTGTGCATAAACGTTGGGCATAAACTTTGTGCATGAACTTTGTGCATAAACTTTGTGCATAAACATTGTGCATAAACTTTGTGCAGAAACGTTGTGCATAAACTTTGTGCATAAACGTTGTGCATAAACTTTGTGCATAAGCTTTGTGCATAAACTTTGTGCATAAACTTTGTGCATAAACTTTGTGCACAGATTTTGTGCATAAACGTTGTGCATAAACTTTGTGCATAAACATTGTGCAGAAACTTTGTGCATAAACTTTGTGCATCAACTCTGTGCATAAACTTTGTGCATTAACTTTGTGCATAAACTTTGTGCATAAACTTTGTGGAGAAACTTTGTGCATAAACTTTGTGCATAAACTTTATGCATAAACTTTGTGCATAGACTTTGTGCAGAAACTCTGTGCATAAACTTTGTGAATAAAGTTTGTGCATAAACGTTGTGCAGAAACTTTGTGCATAAACTTTTAGCATAAACGTTGCGCATAAACATTGTGCACAAACATTGTGCATAAGCTTTGTGCATAAACTTTGTGCATTAACTTTGTGCATTAACTTTGTGCATTAACTTTGTGCATAAACGTTGCGCATAAACATTGTGCAGAAACTTTGTGCATAGACTTTATACATAAACGTTTTGCATGAACTTTGTGCATGAACTTTGTGCATAAACTTTGTGCATGAACTTTGTGCATAAACTTTGTGCATAAAGTTTATGCAAAAACTTTGTGCAGAAACGTTGTGCATACACTTTGTGCATAGTTTTTGTGCATAAACTTTGTGCATAAACTTTGTGCAGAAATTCTGTGCAAAAACTTTGCGCAGAAACTTTGTGCATAAACTTTGTGCATAAACGTTTTGCAGAAACTTTGTGCATAAGCTTTGTGCACAAACTTTTTGCATAAACTTTGTGCATAAACTTTGTGCAGAAACGTTGTGCATAGACTTTATGCATAAACATTGTGCATAAACTTTGTGCATAACGTTTGTGCATAAACTTTGTTTATAAACTTTGTACATAAACTTTGTGCATAAACTTTGTGCATAAACTTTATGCATAAACGTTGTGCATAAACGTTGTGCATAAGCTTTGTGCATAAACTTTGTGCATAAACTTTGTGTCTAAAATTTGTGCATATACTTTGTGCATAATCTTTATGCAAAAGCTTTTTGCATAAACTTTGTGCATAAACTTTCTGCACAAACTTTGTGCATAAAATTTGTGCACAAACGTTGTGCATAAACTTTGTGCATAAACTTTGTGCATAAACTTTGTGCATAAACTTTGTGCATAAACTTTGTGCACAAACTTTGTGCATAAACATTGTGCATAAACTTTGTGCATAAACTTTGTGCATAAAATTTTTGATAAATATTGTGCATAAACGTTGTGAATAAACTTTGTTCAGAAACTTTGTGCATAAACTTTGTGCATAGGCTTTGTGCATAAACTTTGTGCATAATCTTTGTGCATAAACTTTGTGCAGAAACCTTGTGCACAAACTTTGTGCATAAACTTTGTGCACAAACTTTGTACTGAACTTTGTGCATAAACTTTGTGCATAAACTTTGTGCATGAACTTTGTGCACAAACTTTGTGCATAAACTTTGTGCACAAACCTTGTGCATACACTTTGTGCATAAACATTTTGCATAAACTGTGTGCATAAACTTTGTGCATAAACTGTGTGCATAAACTTTGTGCATAAACTTTGTGCATGAAATTTGTGCATAAACATTGTGCATAGACGTTTTGCATAAACTTTGTGCATAAAATTTGTACATGAACGTTGTGCATAAACTTTGTGCATAAACGTTGTGCATAAACTGTGTGCATAAACTTTGTGCATAAACGTTTTGTATAAATGTTGTGAATAAACTTTGTTAAGAAACTTTGTGCATAAACTTTGTACATATAATTTGTGCATAGAATTTGTGCATAAACTTTGTGCATAAACTTTGTTCATAAAGTTTGTGCATGAACATTGTGCATAATCTTTGTGCATAAACATTGTGCAGATACTTTGTCTACAAACTTTGTGCATAAACATTGTGCATAAACTTTGTGCATGAATTTTGTGCAAAAACTTTGTGCATAAACTTTGTGCATAGACTTTGTGCATAAACTTTGTGCATGAACATTGTGCATAAACGTTGTGCATAAACTTTGTACATAAACGTTGTGCACAAATGTTGTGCATAAACTCTGTGCATAAACGTTGTGCATAAACTTTGTGCATATACGTTGTGCATAAACATTGTGCATAACCTTTGTGCATGAACTTTGTGCACAAATGTTGTGCATACACTTTGTGCAGAAACGTTATGCATAACCTTTGTGCAGAAACTTTGTGCATAAAAGTTGTGTATTAACTCAGTGCATAAACTTTGTGCAGAAACTTTGTGCATAAACTTTGTGCATAAATGTTGTGCATAAACTTTGTGCATAAACATTGTGAATAAACTTCGTGCATAAACGTTGTGCATAAACATTGTGCATAAACTTTGTGCACATACTTTGTGCGTAGATTTTGTGTATAATCTTTGTGCATAAGCTTTGTGCATAAACTTTGTGCATAAACTTTGTGCACAAACTTTGTGCATAAACTTTTTGCGTAAACTTTGTACATAAACTTTGTGCATAAACTTTGTGCATAAACGTTGTGCACAAAATTTGTGCTTAAACTTTGTGCAAAACCTATGTGCATATAATTTGTGCATAAACTTTGTGCATATACTTTGTGTATAATCGTTGTGCGTAAACGTTGTGAATAAACTTTGTTCAGATCCATTGTGCATAAACATTGTGCACGAAATTTGTGCATAAACTCTGTGCATAAACTTTGTGCACAAACTTTGTGCATAAACGTTGTGAATAAACTTTGTTCAGAAAATTTGTGCATAAACTTTGTGCATAAACTTTGTGCATACAATTTTTGCATAAACTTCGTGCATAAACTTTATGCAGAAACGTTGTGCATAAACGTTGTGCATAAACTTTGTGCATAAACTTTGTGCATAAACTTTGTAAATAACCTTTGTGCACAAACGTTGTGCATAAACTTTGTGCATAAACTTTGTGCATAAACATTGTGCATAAACTTTGTGCAGGAACGTTATGCATAACCTTTGTGCGGAAACTTTGTGCATAAACTTTGTGCATAAACTTTGTGCATAAACTTAGTGCATAAACTTTGTGCAGAAACTTTGTGCATAAACTTTGTGCATAAACTTTGTGCATAAACTTAGTGCATAAACGTTTTGCAGAAACTTTGTGCATAAACTTTGTGCATAAAATTTGAGCATAAACGTTGTGCATAAACGTTGTGCATAAACTTTGTGCATAAACTTTGTGCATAAACTTAGTGCATAAACTTTGTGCACAAAATTTGTGCATAAACATTGTGCACAAAATTTGTGCACAAACATTGTGCATAAACGTTGTGCATAAACTTTGTGCATAAACGTTGTGCATAAACATTGTGCATAAACTTTGTGCAGAAACTTTGTGCACAACGTTGTGCATAAACTTTGTGCAGAAACGTTATGCATAATCTTTGTGCAGAAACTTTGTGCATAAACCTTGTGCATAGACTTTGTGCATAAACTTTGTGCAGAAACTCTGTGCAGAAACGTTGTGCATAAACTTTGTGCATAAACGTTGTGCATAAAGATTGTGCATAAACTTTGTGCATAACCGTTGTAAACAAACTTTGTGCATAAACTTTATGCATAAACGTTTTGCATAAACTTTGTGCATAAACTTTGTGCATAAACTTTGTGTATAATCTTTGTGCATAAGCTTTGTGCATAAACTTTGTGCATAAACTTTGTGCACAAACTTTGTGCATAAACTTTGTGCGTAAACTTTGTGCATAAACTTTGTGCATAAACTTTGTGCATAAACTTTGTGCATAAACTTTGTGCATAAACTT
>SZWC01006680.1:0-21210 GCA_023375785.1 Penium margaritaceum | reverse complement strand
ACTTTGTGCATAAACTTTGTGCATAAACTTTGTGCATAAACTTTGTGCATAAACTTTGTGCATAAACTTTGTGCATATAATTTGTGCATAAACTTCGTGCATAAACTTTGTGCAGAAACGTTGTGCATAAACGTTGTGCATAAACTTTGTGCATAAACTTTGTGCATAAACATTGTGCATAAACTTTGTGCATAAACGTTGTGCATAAACTTTGTGCATAAACTTTGTGCATAAACATTGTGCATAAACTTTGTGCATAAACGTTGTGCATAAACTTAGTGCAGAAACTTAGTGCATAAACTTTGTGCATAAACTTTGTGCATAAACTTAGTGCATAAACGTTTTACAGAAACTTTGTGACTAAACTTTGTGCATAAAATTTGAGCATAAACGTTGTGCATAAACATTGTGCATAATCTGTGTGCATAAACTTTGTGCATAAACTTTGTGCATAAACTTTGTGCACAAACATTGTGCATAACCTTTGTGCATAAACTTTGTGCAGAATCTTTGTGCACAAACTTTGTTCATAAAATTTGTGCAGAAACTTTGTGCATAAACTTTGTGCATAAACTTTGTGCATAAACTTTGTGCATAAACTTTGTGCATAAAATTTGAGCATAAACTTTGTGCATAAACTTTGTGCATAAACGTTGTGCATTAACGTTGTGCATGAACTTTGTGCATAAACTTGATGCATAAACATTTTGCATAAACTTTGTGCATAAACATTTTGCATAACCTTTGTGCATAGAATTTGTGCATAAACTTTGTGCATAAACTTTGTGCATAATCTTTCTACATAAACTTTGTGCACAAACATTGTGCACAAACTTTGTGCATCTTTTTTGTGCACAAACTTTGTGCATAAACTTTGTGCATAAACTTTGCGCATAAACTTTGTGCATAACCTTTGTGCATAAACCTTGTGCATAAACTTTGTGCATAAACTTTGTGCATAATTTTTGTGCATAAACTTTGTGCATAAACTTTGTGCATAATCTTTGTCCATAAACGTTTTGCATAAAATTTGTGCATAAAATTTGTGCAGACACTTTGTCCAAAAACATTGTGCACAAACTTTGTGCATAAACTTTGTGCATAAACATTGTGCATAAAATGTGTGCACAAAATTTGTGCATTAACGTTGTGCATGAAATTTGTGCATGAACTTTGTGTAGAAACTTTGTGCATACATTTTGTGCATAAACTTTGTGCGTAAACTTTGTGCATAATCTTTGTGCATAAACTTTGTGCATAAACTTTGTGCACAAACTTTGTCCATAACCGTTTTTCATAAAATATGTGCATAAACTTTGTGAACAAACTTTGTGCATAAACGTTGTGCATAAACTTTGTGCAAAAACTTTGTGCACAAACTTTGTGCATAAACTTTGTGCATAAACATTGTGCATACAATTTGTGCACAAACTTTGTGCATAAACGTTGTGCATAAAACTTGTGCATAAACTTTGTGTAGAAACTTTGTGCATAATCTTTGTGCATAAACTTTGTGCATGAGCTTTGTACATAAACTTTGTGCATAAACTTTGTGCATAAACATTGTGCATAAACTTTGTGCGCAAACTTTGTGCATAAACGTTGTGCATAATCTTTGTGCATAAACTTTGCGCATAAACGTTGTGCATAAACTTTGTGCATAAGCTTTGTGCATACACTGTGTGCATGAACTTTGTGCATAAGCTTTGTGCATAAACGTTGTGAATAAACTTCGTGCATAAACTTTGTGCATAAACTTTGTGCATAAACTTTGTGCACAAACTTTGTGCGTAACCATTGTGCACAAACTTTTTGCATAAACTTTGTGCACAAACTTTGTGCATAAACGTTGTGCATAAACTTTGTGCATAAACTTTGTGCATAAACATTGTGCACAAACTTTGTGCATAAACTTTGTGCATAAACTTTGTGCATAAACTTTTTGCATAGACTTTGTGCATAAATTTTGTGCATAAACTTTGTGCTTAAACATTGTGCACAGACTTTGTGCATAAACTTCGTGCATAAACTTTGTGCACAAAAGTTGTGCATAAAATTTGTGCATAAACTTTGTGCATGAACTTTGTGCATAAACTTTGTGCATAAACTTTGTGCATACACTTTGTGCATAAACTTTGTGCATAATCTTTGTGCATAAACGTTGTGAATAAACTATGTGCATATACTTTGTGCACAAACTTTGTGCATAAACGTTGTGCACAAACTCTGTGCATAAATTGTGTGCATAAACTCTGTGCATAAACATTGTACATAAACTTTGTGCATAAACTTTGTGCAGAATCTTGTTGTAGAAACTTTGTTCATAAATTTTGTGCAGAACCTTTGTGCAAAAACTTTGTGCATAAACTTTGTGCATAAACTGTGTGCATAAACTTTGTGCACACACTTTGTGCATAACCTTTGTGCATAAACATTGTGCACAAAATTTGTGCACAATCTTTGTGCAAAAATGTTGGGCATAAACTTTGTGCATAAACTTTGTGTATAAATTTTGTGAATAAACTTTGTGCATAAAATTTGTGCATAAACGTTGTGCATAAACTTTGTGAATAAAATTTATGCATAAACTTTGTGCATAAACTTTGTGCATATACTTTGTGCATAAACTTTGTGCATAAACTTTGTGCATAAACGTTTTGCATAAAATTTGTACATACACTTTGTGCATAAACTTTGTGCATAAACTTTGTGCATAAACGTTGTGCAAAAGCTTCGTGCATAAACTTTGTGCATAAACGTTGTGCATATACTTTGTGCATAAACTTCGTGCATAAACTTTGTGCATAAACTTTGTGCATAAACTTTGTGCATAAACTTTATGCATACACTTTGTGCATAAACTTTGTGCATAAACATTTTGCATAAACGTTGTGCATAAACTGTGTGCATAAACGTTTTGCATAATCTTTGTGCATAAACTTTGTGCAACAACTTTGTTCATAAACTTTGTGCATAAACTTTGTGCATAAACTTTGTGCATAAACTTTGTGTATAGACTTTGTGCATAAACTTTGTGCACAAACGTTGTGCATAAACTTTGTGCATAAACGTTGTCCATAATCTTTGTGCACAAACTTTGTGCATAAACGTTGTGCATAAACTTTGTGCATAAACATTGTGCATAACATTTGTGCACAAACTTCGTGCATAAACTTTGTGCACAAACTTTGTGCATAAACTTTGTGTATAAACTTTGTTCATAAACTTTGTGCATAAACTTTGTGCATACTTTTTGTGCGTAAACGTTTGTGCATAAACGTTGTGCATAAACTTTGTGCATAAACTTTGTGCATGAACTTTGTGCATAAACTTTGTGCATAAACTTTCTGCATAAACGTTGTGCATAAACGTTGTACACAAACTTTGTGCGTAAACTTTGTGCACAATCTTTGTGCATAAACTTTGTGCACAAACTTTGTGCATAAACTTTGTGCATAAACATTGTGCACAAAATTTGTGCACAAACTTTGTGCATAAACGTTGTGCATAAACTTTGTGCAGGAACTTTGTGCACAACTATGTGCATAAACTTTGTGCAGAAACGTTATGCATAACCTTTGTGCAGAAACTTTGTGCATAAACTTTGTGCATAGACTTTGTGCATAAACTTTGTGCAGGAACTTTGTGCATAAACGTTGTGCATAAACTTTGTCCATAAACGCTGTGCATAAAGATTGTGCATAAACTTTGTGCATATCCGCTGTAAACAAACTTTGTGCATAAACTTTATGCATAAACTTTGTGCATAAACTTTGTGCATAAACTTTGTGCATAAACTTTGTGTATAATCTTTGTGCATAAGCTTTGTGCATAAACTCTGTGCATAAACTTTGTGCACAAACTTTGTGCATAAACTTTGTGCGTAAACGTTGTGCATAAACTTTGTGCATAAACTTTGTGCATAAACGTCGTGCACAAAATTTGTGCTTAAACTTTGTGCAAAACCTCTGTGCATATAATTTGTGCATAAACTTTGTGCAGAAACTTTGTGCATAAACGTTGTGCGTAAACGTTGTGAATAAACTTTGTTCAGATCCTTTGTGCATAAACTTTGTGCACAAACTTTGTGCATAAAATTTGTATATAAACTTTGTGCATAAATGTTGTGAATAAACTTTGTTCAGAAACTTTGTGCATAAACTTTGTGCATAAACTTTGTGCATACAATTTATGCATAAACTTCGTGCATAAACTTTGTGCAGAAACGTTGTGCATAAACGTTGTTCATAAACTTTGTGCATAAACGTTGTGCATTAACTTTGTGCATAAACTTTGTGCATAAACGTTGTGCATAAACTTTGTGCATAAACATTGTGCATAAACTTTGTGCATAAACGTTGTGCATACACTTTGTGCAGGAACGTTATGCATAACCTTTGTGCGGAAACTTTGTGCATAAACATTGTGCATAAAATTTGTGCATAAACTTGGTGCATAAACTCTGTGCAGAAACTTTGTGCATAAACTTTGTGCATAAACTTTGTGCATAAACATTTTGCATAAATGTTTTGCAGAAACTTTCTGCATGAACTTTGTGCATAAAATTTGAGCATAAACGTTGTGCATAAACGTTGTGCATAAACTTTGTGCATAAACGTTGTGCATATAATTTGTGCATAAACTTTGTGCACAAACATTGTGCATAACCTTTGTGCATAAACTTTGTGCAGAATCTTTGTGCAGAAACTTTGTTCATAAAATTTGTGCAGAAACTTTGTGCATAAACTTTGTGCATAAACTTTGTGCATAAACTTTGTGCATAAACTTTTTGCATAAACTTTGAGCATAAACTTTGTGCATAAACTTTGTGCATAAACGTTGTGCATAAACGTTGTGCATGAACTTTGTGCATAAACTTTGTGCATAAACATTTTGCATAAACTTTGTGCATAAACCTTTTGCATAACCTTTGTGCATAGAATTTGTGCATAAACTTTGTGCATAAACTTTGTGCATAAGCTTTGTGCATAAACTTTGTGCACAAACATTGTGCACAAACTTTGTGCATCTTTTTTGTGCACAAACATTTTGCATAAACTTTGTGCATAAACTTTGCGCATAAAATTTGTGCATAACCTTTGTGCATAAACTTTG
Source organism: Penium margaritaceum (assembly GCA_023375785.1). Classification (NCBI taxonomy): domain Eukaryota; kingdom Viridiplantae; phylum Streptophyta; class Zygnematophyceae; order Desmidiales; family Peniaceae; genus Penium; species Penium margaritaceum. The sequence goes on along the minus strand of SZWC01006680.1, from coordinate 16,095 downwards.
TGCATAAACTTTGTACATAAACTTTGTGCATAATTCTTGTGCAGAAAATTTGTGCATAAACTTTGTGCATAATCTTTGTCCATAAACGTTTTGCATAAACTTTGTGCATAAACTTTGTGCATAAACTTTGTGCAGACACTTTGTCCAAAAACATTGTGCACAAACTTTGTGCATAAACATTGTGCATAAAATGTGTGCACAAACTTTGTGCATAAACTTTGTGCATGAAATTTGTGCATAAACTTTGTGTAGAAACTTTGTGCATACATTTTGTGCATAAAATTTGTGCGTAAACTTTGTGCATAATCTTTGTGCATAAACTTTGTGGATAAACGTTGTGCGCAAACTTTGTCCATAACCGTTTTGCATAAAATTTGTGCATAAACGTTGTGCATAAACTTTGTGCATAAATGTTTTGCATAAAATTTGTGCATACACTTTGTGCATAAACTTTGTGCATAAACTTTGTGCAAAAGCTTTCTGCATAAACTTTGTGCATAAACGTTTGGCATAAACGTTGTGCATATACTTTGTGCATAAAATTTGTGCATAAACTTTGTGCATAAACTTTATGCATAAACATTCTGCATAAACTGTGTACATAAACGTTGTGCATAAACTTTGTGCACAAACTTTGTGCATAAACTTTGTGCCTAACTTTGTGCATAAACGTTGTGCATAAACTTTGTGCATAAACTTTATGCATAAACTTTGTGCATAAACTTTGTGCATAAACCTTTTACTTAAACTTTGTGCATAAACTTAATGCATAAACGTTGTGCATAATCTTTGTGCATAAACTTTGTGCAAAAACTTTGTTCATAAACTTTGTGTATAAACTTTGTGCACAAACTTTGTGCATAAACTTGGTGCATAGACTTTGTGCATAAACTTTGTGCATAAAATTTGTGCATAAACATTGTGCATAAACTTCGTGCACAAACTTTGTGCATAAACGTTGTGCAGAAACTTTGTGCATAAACTTTGTGTATAAAATTTGTGAACAAACTTTGTGGACAAACTTTGTGCATAAACTTTGTGCATAAACTTTGTGCATAAACTATGTGCATAAACTTTGTGCATAAACTTGGTGCATAAACGTTGTGCATAAACGTTGTGCACAAATGTTGTGCATAAACATTGTACATAAACTTTGTGCATAAACTTTGTGCACAAAAGTTGCATAAACGTCGTGCAGAAACTTTGTGCATAAACTTTGTGCACAAACGTTGTGCATATTTTTTGTGCATAAACTTTGTGCACAAACTTTGTGCATAAACTTTGTGCATAAACTTATTGGATGAACTTTGTGCATAACCTTCGTGCATAATTTTTGTGCATAAACTTTGTGCGTAAACGTTGTGCATAATCTTTGTGCATAAACCTTGTGCAAAAACTTTGTTCATAAACTTTGTGCATAAACTTTGTGCATAAAATTTGTGCATTAACTTTGTGCATAAACTTTGTGCAGAAACATTATGCACAAATGTTCTGCATAAACTTTGTGCATAAACGTTGTGCACAAACTTTATGCATAAACGTTGTGCATAAACTTTGTGCATCAACTTTGTGCATAAACTTTGCGCACAAACGTTGTGGACAAACTTTGTGCATAAACATTGTGCATCACCTTTGTGCATAAACATTGTGCATAAACTCTGTGCATAAACTTTGTGCATAAACTTTGTGCATAAACTTTAATCATACACTTTGTGCATAACATTTGTGCATAAACTTTGTGCATAAACTTTGTGCATAAACGTTCTGCATAAACTGTGTGTATAAACGTTGTGCATAAACGTTGTGCATAAACTTTGTGCATAAACTTTGTGCACAAACTTTGTGCATAAACTTTGTGCATACTCTTTCTGCATAAACTTTGTGCATAAACTTTGTGCATAAACTTTGTGCATAAACGTTGTGCATAAACGTTGTGCACAAACTTTGTGCATAAACATTGTGCACAAACGTTGTGCATAAATGTTGTGAATAAACGTTGTGCATAAACTTTGTGCATAAACTTTGTGCATAAACTTTGTGCATAAACGTTGTGCATAGACTTTGTGCATAAATGTTGTGCGTAAACTTTGTGCACAAACTTTGTGCATAAACTTCGTGCATAAACTTTGTGCATAATCTTTGTGCATAAACTTTGTGAATAAATGTTGTGCATAATCTTTGTGCATAAACTTTGTGCATAAACTTTGTGCATAAACTTTGTGCATAAACTTTGTGCATAAACTTTGTGCATAAACTTTGTGCATAAACGTTGTGCATAAACTTTGTGCATAAACTTTGTGCATAAACTTTGTGCATAAACTTTGTGCATAAACTTTGTGCATAAACTTTGTGCATAAACGTTGTGCATAAACTTTGTGCATAAATTTTGTGCATAAACTTTGTGCATAAACTTTGTGCATAAACGTTGTGCATAAAATTTGTGCATAAACTTTGTGCATAAACTTTGTGCATAAACTTTGTGCATAAATGTTGTGCATAAACTTTGTGCATAAACTTTGTGCATAAACTTTGTGCATAAACTTTGTGCATAAACTTTGTGTACAAACTTTGTGCATGAACCTTGTGCATAAACTTTGTGCATAAACTTTGTGCACAAACTTTGTGCATAAACCTTGTGTATAAACTTTGTGCATAAACTTTGTGCACAAACTCTGTGCATAACTTTGTGCATAAACATTGTGCACAAACTTTGTGCATAAACGTTGTGCATAAACTTTATGCATAAACTTTGTGCATAAATTGTGTGGATAAACTTTGTGCATAAACGTTGTGCATAAACGTTGTGCATAAATGTTGTGCATAAACTTTGTGCATAAACGTTGTGCATAAACGTTGTGCATGAGCTTTGTGCATAAATTCTGTGCATAAACGGTGTGCATAAACTTTGTGCATAAACTTTGTGCATAAACTTTGTGCATAAACTTTGTGCATAAACGTTGTGCATAAACTTTGTGCATAAACTTTGTGCATAAATGTTGTGCATAAACTTTGTGCATAAACTTTGTTCATAAACTTTGTGCATAAACGTTGTGCACAAATATTGTGCACAAACTTTGTGCATAAACTTTGTGCACAAACTTTCTGCATAAACTTTGTGCACAAAACTTTGTGCAGAAACTTTGTGCGTAACGTTTGTGCATAAACTTTGTGCAGAAACGTTGTGCATAGACTTTGTGCATAAACTTTGTGCACAAACTTTCTGCATAAACTTTGTGCACAAAACTTTGTGCAGAAACTTTGTGCGTAACGTTTGTGCATAAACTTTGTGCAGAAACGTTGTGCATAGACTTTGTATATTAAATTTTTGCATAAACTTTGTGCGTAAACTTTGTGCATAAACTTTGTGCACAAACATTGTGCATAAACTTTGTGCACAAACTTTGTGCAGAAACTTTGTGCACAAACTTTGTGCATAAACGTTGTGCATAAACTTTGTGCATAAACGTTGTGCATAGACTTTGTGCATTAAATTTTTGCATAAACTTTGTGCGTAAACTTTGTGCATAAACTTTGTGCACAAACATTGTGCATAAACTTTGTGCACAAACTTTGTGCAGAAACTTTGTGCACAAACTTTGTGCATAAACGTTGTGCATAAATTTTTTGCAGAAACGTTGTGCATAATGTTAATGCATAAACTTTGTGCACAAACTTTGTGCATAAACTTTGTGCATAAACGTTTTGCATAAACGTTGTGCATAAAATTTGTGTATAACCTTTGTGCATAAACTTTGTGCACAAACTTTGTGTATAAAATTTGTGCATAAACTTTGTGCATAAAAATTGTGCATAAAATTTGTGCATAAACTTTATGCATAGACTTTGTGCACAAACTTTGTGCATACACTTTGTGCATAAACTTTGTGCATAACCTTTGTGCATAAACGTTGTGCATAAACTTTGTGCATAAACTTTGTGCATAAAATTTGTGCATAAACTTTGTGCATATACTTTGTGCATAAACTTTGTGCATAAACGTTGTGCATAAACCTTGTGCTTAGACTTTGTGCATAGACTTTGTGCATAAACTTTGTGCACAAACTTTGTGCATAAACTTTGTGCAGAAACTTTGTGCATAAACATTATGCATAAATTTTGTGCACAAACGTTTTGCATAAAATTTGTGCATAAACTTTGTGCATTAACTTTGTGCATAAACGTTGTGCATAAACTTTGTGCATAAACGTTTTTCATAAACTTTGTGCACAAACTTTGTGCACAAACTTTGTGCATAAACTTTGTGCATTAACTTTGTGCATAAACGTTGTGCATAAACTTTGTGCATAAACGTTGTGCATAATCTTTGTGCATAAACTTTGTGCAAAAACTTTGTTCATAAACTTTGTGCATAAACTTTGTGCATAAACTTTGTGCATAGACTTTGTGCATAGAATGTTTGCATATACTTTGTGCATAAACTTTGTGCATAAACGTTCTGCATAAACTTTGTGTATAAACGTTGTGCATAAACTTTGTGCATAAACTTTGTGCATAAACGTTGTACAGAAACTTTGTGCATAAACTTTGTGCACAAACTTTGTACATAAACTTTGTGCACAAAATCTGTGCATAAATTTTGTGCATAAAAATTGTGCATAAACGTCGTGCATAAACGTTTCTGCATAAACTTTGTGCAGAATCTTTGTGCAGAAACGTTGTTCATAAACTTTGTGCAGAACCTTTGTGCATAGACTTCGTGCATAAACTTTGTGCATAAACTTTGTGCATAAACATTGTGCACAAACTTTCTGCACAAAAGTTGTGCATAAACGTTGTGCATAAACTTTGTGCATAAACTTTGTGCATAACCTTTGTGCATAAACGTTGTGCATAAACATTGTGCATAAATTTTGTGCATAAAATTTGTGCATACACTTTCTGCATAAACTTGGTGGATAAACTTTGTGCATAAACTTTGTGCGTACACTTTGTGCATAGACTTTGTGCATAAACTTTGTGCATAAACTTTGTGCACAAACTTTGTGCATAAACTTTGTGCATAAATTTTGTGCATAAACTTTGTGCATAAACTTTGTGCATAATATCTGTGAACAAGATTTGTGCACAAACATTTTGCATAAACGTTGTGCACAAACGTTGTGCATAAACTTTATGTATAAACTTTGTGCATAAACTTTGTGCATAAACTTTGAGCATAAATTTTGTGCATAAACTTTTTGCACAAACGTTGTGCATAAACGTTGTGCATAAACTTTGTGCATAAACGTTGTGCATAGACTTTGTGCATAAACTTTGTGCATAGACGTTGTGCATAATCTTTGTGCATAGACTTTGTGCATAAACTTTGTGCACAAACTTTGTGCATAAACTTTGTGCATACACTTTGTGCATAAACTTTGTGCATAAACTTTGTTCATAAACTTTGTGCACAAACTTTGTGCATAAACTTTGTGTATAAACTTTGTGCATAAACGTTGTGCATAAACTTTGTGCATAAACTTTGTGCAACAACTTTGTGCATAAAATTTGTGCATAAACTTTGTGCACAAACTTTGTGCATAAACTTTAAGCATAAAAATTGTGCATAAACTTTGTGCAAAAACTTTGTGCATAAAATTTGTGCATAAACCTTGTGCATGAACTTTGTGCATAAACTTTGTACACAATCTTTGTGCACAAACTTTGTGCATAAACTTTGTGCATAAAGTTTGTGCATAAACTTTGTGCATAAACGTTGTGCATAAACTTTGTGCATAAACTTTGTGCATAAAATTTGTGCATAAACCTTGTGCAGAAACTTTGTGCATAAACTTTGTGCACAAACGTTGTGCATAAGCGTTTTGCATAAACTTTGTGAATAACCTCTGTGCACAGAGTTTGTGCATTAACTTTGTGCATACACTATGTGCACAAACTCTGTGCATAAACATCGTGCATAAACTTTGTGCACAAACGTTGTGCACAAACTTTGTGCAAAAACGTGTGCATAAACTTAGTGCATAAGATTGGTGCATAACCTTTGTCCATAAACGTGTGCATAAACTTTGTGATTAAACCTTGTGCACAAACTTTGTTCATAAGCGTTGTGCAGAAACTTTGTGCATAAACTTTGTGCATAAACATTGTGCAGAAGAATTGTGCAAAAGCTTTTTGAACAACCTTTGTGCATAAGCTTTGTGCATAAAATTTGTGCATAAACTTTGTGCATATAGATTTTGCATAAACGTTGTGCATAAACGTTGTACATAAACGTTGTGCATAAACTTTGTGCATAATCTTTGTGCACAAACTCTGTGCATAAAATTTGTGAACAACCTTTGTGCACAAACGCTGTGCATAAACTTTGTGCAAAAACGTTGTAAAGAAACTTTGTGCATAAACGTTTTGCAGAAACGTTGTGCAGAAAATTTGTGCATAAACGTTTTGCGTAAACATTGTGCACAAACTTTGTGCATAAACTTTGTGCATAAACTTTGTACATAGAGTTTGTGAATAAACTTTGTGCATACAATCTGTGCATAAACTTTGTGCATAAACTTTGTGCATAAACTTTGTGCATGAACTTTGTGCATAAACTTTGTGCATAAAATTTGTGCGTAACATTTGTGCATGAACTTTGTACATATACTTTGTGCATAAACTTTGTGCATAAACTTTGTACATAAACGTTGTGCATAACCTTTGTGGATAAAATTTGTGCATAAACTTTGTCCATAAACTTTGTGTACAAACTCTGTGCATTAACGTTCTGCAGAAAATGTGTGCATAAACTTTGCACACAAAAGTTGTGCATAAACTTGGTGCATGTTCTTTGTGCATAAACATTGTGCGTAAACGTTGTGTATGAACGTTGTGCATAAACGTTGTGCATAAACGTTGTGCATACACTTTGTGCATAAACTGTGTGCATAAACTTCGGGCATAAAGTTTGTGCATAAACGTTGTGCCTAAACGTAGTGTATAAACTTTGTGCATAAACTTTGTGCATAAGATTTGTGCAAAAACTTCATGCATAAACATTGTGCATAAAATTTGTGCAGAAACGTTGTGCATTAACTATGTGCATAAACTTTAAGCCTAAACTTTGTACATAAGCTTTGTTTTTAAACTTCGTGCATAACGTTTTGTGCATTAACGTTGTGCGTAAACGTTGTGCATAACTTTGTGCACAAACTTTGTGCACAAACGTTGTGCATAACATTTGTGCAGAAACTTTGTGGGTAAATTTTGTGCATAAACTTTGTGCATAAACTTTGTGCAGAAACGTTGTGGGTAAATTTTTTGCATAAACGATGTGCATAAACGTTGTGCATAAACTTTGTGGAGAAACGTTTTGCATAAGCTTTGTGCATAAACTTTGTGCATAAACGTTAAGCATAAATTTTGTACATAAACTGACTAGGGCGCAAGTAGGGCGCAACTAGGACGCAAGTAGGGTGCATGTAGGGCGCAAGTAGGGCACAAGTAGGGTGCAACTAGGGCGCAACTAGAGTGCAACTAGGGCGTAACTAGGGCGCAACTAGGGTGCAACGAGTGTGCAAGTTGGGCGCAACTAGGGCTCAACTAAGGCGCAACTAGGGCGCAAGTAGGGTGCAACTAGAGTGCAACTAGGGTGCAACTAGGGCGCAACTAGGGCGCTACTAGGGCGCAAGTAGGGTGCAACTAGGGCGCAACTAGGGCGCAAGTAGGGCGCAACTAGGGCTCAACTAAGGCGCAACTAGGGCGCAAGTAGGGTGCAACTAGAGTGCAACTAGGGTGCAACTAGGGCGCAACTAGGGCGCTACTAGGGCGCAAGTAGGGTGCAACTAGGGTGCAACTAGAGCATAAGTATGGTACAACTAGGGCGCAACTAGGGCGCAACTAGGGTGCAACTAGTGTGCAAGTTGTGCGCAACTAAGGCGCTACTAAGGCGCAACTAGCGGGTAAGTAGGGCACAAGTAGGATGCAACTAGCACGCAACTAGGGCACAACTAGGGCGTAGCTAGTGCCCAACTAAGGCACAACTAGGGCGCAAGTAGGGTGCCAGTAGGGCGCAGGTAGGGTGCAATAAGGGCGCAAATAGGGTGCAACTAGGGCGCAACTAGGGCGTAACTAGGACGCAACTAGGGTGCAACTAAGGCGCGACTAGGGCGCAACTAGGAAGCAACTAGGGTGCAACTAGGGCGCAACTAGGGTGCAACTAGGGCGCAAATAGGGCGTAACTAGGGCGCAACTAGGGTGCAACTAGGGCGCAACTTGGCCGTATCTAGGGTGCAACTAAGGCGCAACTAGGGCGCAACTAAGGCACAACTAAGGCGCAACTAGGGCGCAAGTAGGGCACAAGTAGGACACAACTAGGGCGTAACTAGGATACAACTAGGGCGTAGCTAGTGTCCAACTGAGGCGCAACTAGGGCGCAAGTAGGGCACAAGTAGGGCGCAAGTAGGGTGCAACTAGTGGGCAACTAGGGCGCAACTAGGGCGCAACTAGGGCGGAACTAGGGCGCAACCAGGGCGCAACTAGGGCGCAACTAGGGTGCAACTAGGGCGCAACTAGGGCGCAACTAGGGCGCAACTAGGGCGCAACTAGGGCGCAACTAGGGCGCAACTAGGGCGCAACTAGGGTGCAACTAGGGCGCAACTAGGGCGCAACTAGGGCGCAACTAGGGCGCAACTAGGGCGCAACTAGGGCGCAACTAGGGCGCAACTAGGGCGCAACTAGGGTGCAACTAGGGTGCAACTAGGGAACAACTAGATCACAACTACGTCACAAGTAGGTTGCAACTAGGGCGCAACTAGGGCGCAACTAGGGCGTAACTAGGGCGCAACTAGGGCGCAACTAGTGCGCAATCAGGGTGAAACCAGGGCGCAAGTAGGACGCAACTAGGGCGCAACTAGGGTGCAACTAGGCCGCAACTAGGGCGCAACTAGGGTGCAACTAGGGCGCAACTAGGGCGCAACTAGGGCGCAACAAGAGCGCAAGTAGGACGCAAGTAAGACGCAACTATGGCGCAACTAGGGCACAACTAGGGCGTAGCTAGTGCCCAACTCAGGCGCAACTAGGGTGCAAGTAGGGCGCCAGTAGGACGTAAGTAGGGTGCAATAAGGGCACAAGAAGGGCGCCATTAGGGTGCAACTAGGGCGCAACTAGAACGTGACTAGGGCGCAAGTAGGGCGCAACAAGGGCGCAACTAGGGCGCAAGTAGGGCGCAAATAGGGTGCAACTAGGGCACAAATAAGGCGCAACTAGGGTGCAACTAGGGCGTAACTAGGGCGCAACTAGGGCGCAACTAGGACACAACTAGGGCGAAACTAGGGTGCAACTACGGCGCAACTAGGGCGCAACTAGGGCGCAACTAGGGCGCAACAAGGGCGCAACGAGGGCACAACTAGGGCGCGACGAGGGCGCAACAAGGGCGCAACTAGGGGGCAACTAGGGTGCAACTAGGGCGCAACTACGGTGTAACTAGGGCGCATCTAGGGTGCAACTAGGGAGCAACTAGGGCACAACTACGGCACAACTAGGACGCAACTAGGTCACAACTAGGGCGCAACTAGGGCGTAACTAGGGTGCAACTAGGGCGCAACCGGGGCGCAACGAGGGCGCAACTAGGGCGCAACTAGGGCACAACTAGGGCGCAACTAGGGCGCAACTAGGGTGCAACTAGTGTGCAAGTTAGGTGCAACTAAGGCGCAACTAAGGCGCAACTAGCGCGCAAGTAGGACACAAGTAGGACGCAACTAGGGCGCAATTAGGGCACAACTAGGGCGTAGCTAGTGCCCAACTAAGGTACAACTAGGGCGCAAGAAGGGTGCCAGTAGGGTGCAAGTAGGGTGCAATAAGGGCGTAAATAGGGTGCAACTAGAGCGCAACTAAGGCGCAATTAGGGCACAACTAGGTCGTGACTAGGATGCGACTAGGACGCGACTAGGGCGCAACTAGGGTGCAACTAGGGCGCAACTAGGGCGCAACTAGGGTGCACCTAGGATGCAACTAGGGCGCAAGTAGGGTGCAACTAGGGCGCAACAAGGGTGCAACTAGAGCGCAAGTAGAGTGCAAGTAGGGCGCAAGTAGGGCACAACTACGGCACAAGTGGGGCACAACTAGGGCGTAACAAGGGCACAACTAGGGCGCAACTTGAGCGCAACGAGGGCGCAACGAGGGCGCAACGAGGGTGCAACAAGGGCGTAACTAGGGCGCAACTAGGGCGCAACTAGGATGCAACTAGGGCGCAACTAGGGCGCAACTAGGGTGCGACTATGATGCGACTAGAGCGCGACTAAGGCGCGACTAGGGCGCAACTTGGGCGCAACTAGGACGCAACTAGGACGCAACTAAGGCGCAACTAGGGCACAGCTAGGACGCAATAAGGGCGCAACTGGGGGCAACTAGGGCGCAACTAGGGCGCAACTTGGGCGCAACTAGGGTGCACCTAGGGCACAACTAGGGCGCGACTAGGGCGCAACTAGGGCGTACCTAGGGCGCAACTAGGGTGCAACTAGGGCGAAACTAAGGCGCAACTGGGGTGCAAACAGGGCACAAGTAGGCTGCAACTAGGACGCAACTAGGGTACAACTAGGGCGTAGCTAGTGCCCAACTGAGGCGCAACTAGGGCGTAAGTAGGGTGTAAGTAGGGCTCAAGTAGGGTGTAACTTGTGCGCAACTAGGGCGCGCACCCACGACGCAACTAGGGCGTAACTAGGGTGCAAGTATGGCGCAACTAGGGTGCAACTAGGGCGCAAGTAGGACGCAAGTAAGACGCACCTAGGGCGCAACTAGGGCATAACTAGGGCGTAGCTAGTGCCCAACTGAGGCGCAACTAGGGCGCATGTAGGGCGCCAGTAGGGTGTAAATTTGGTGCAATAAGGGCGCAAGAAGGGCGCAACTAGGGTACAACTAGGGCGCAACTAGGACGCATCTAGGGCGCAAGTAGGGTTCAACTAGGGCGCAACTAGTGCGCAAGTAGGGCGCAAGTAGGACGCAAGTAGGGCGCAACTGGGGCGCAACTAGGGCGCAACTAGGGCGCAACTAGGGCGCAACTAGGGTGCAACTAGTGTGCAAGTTGGGTGAAACTAGGGCGCAACTAGGGTGCAACTAGTGTGCAAGTTGGGCGCAACTAGGGTGCAACTAAGGCGCAACTAGGGCGCAAGTAGGACGCAACTAGAGCGCGACTAGGGCGCAACTAGGGCGCAACTATGGCGCAAGTAGGGTGTAACTAGGGCGCAACTAGAGCGCAAGTAGGGCACAACTAGGGCGCAACCAGGGCGCAACTAGGGTGCAACTAGTGTGCAAGTTGGGCGCAACTAAGGCGCTACTAAGGCGCAACTAGCGTGCAAGTAGGGCACAAGTAGGACGCAACTAGCGTGCAACTAGGGCACAACTAGGGCGTAGCTGGTGCCCAACTAAGGCACAACTAGGGCGCAAGTAGGGTGCCAGTAGGGTGCCAGTAGGGCGCAAGTAGGGTGCAATAAGGGCGCAAATAGGGTGCAACTAGGGCGCAACTAGGGCGCAAATAGGGCGCAACTAGGGTGCAACTAGGGCGTGACTAGGGCGTAACTAGGCCGCAACTAGGACGCCACTAGGGTGCAACTAGAGCGCAACTAGGGCGCAACTAGGGCGTAACTAGGGCACAACTAGGGCGCAACTAGGGCGCAACTAGGGCGCAACTAGGGCGCAACTAAGGCACAACTAGGGCGCAACTAGGGCGCAACTAGGGCGCAACTAGGGCGCAACTAAGGCACAACTAGGGCGCAACTAGGGCGCAACTAGGGCGCAACTAGGGCGCAAGTAGGGCACAAGTAGGACGCAACTAGGGCGCAACTAGGGTACAACTAGGGCGTAGCTAGTGCTTAACTGAGGCGCAACTAGGGCGCAAGTAGGGCGCAAGAAGGGCGCAAGTAGGGTGCAACTAGTGCGCAACTAGGCCACAACTAGGGCGCAACTAGGGCGCAACTAGGGCGGAACGAGGGCGTAACTAGGGCGCAACTAGGGCGCAACTAGGGTGCAACTAGGGCGCAACAAGGGCGCAACTAGGGTGCAACTAGGGCGCAACTAGGGTGCAACTAGGGCGCAACTAGGGCGCAACTAGGGTACAACTAGGGTGCAACTAGGGCGCAACTAGGGTGCAACTAGGGCGCAACTAGGGCGCAACTAGGGTACAACTAGGGTGGAACTAGGGCGCAGCTATGGCACAACTAGGGCACAACTAGGACGCAACTAGGTCGCAACTAGGGCGCAACTAGGGTGCAACTAGGCCGCAACTAGGGCGCAACTAGGACGCAAATAGTGTGCAACCAGGGTGCAACCAGGATGCAACTAGGACGCAACTAGGGCGCAACTAGGGTGCAACTAGGACGCAACTAGGGCGCAACTAGGGTGCAACTAGGGCGCAACTAGGACGCGACTAGGGCGCATCTAGGGTGCAACTAGGGCGCAAGTAGGGCGCAAGTAAGACGCAACTAGGGTGCAACTAGGGCACAAGTAGGGCGTAGCTAGTGCCCAACTAAGGCGCAACTAGGGCGTAAGAAGGGCGCCAGTAGGGCGTAAGTAGGATGCAATAAGGGCGCAAGAAGGGTGCAACTAGGGTGCAACTAGGGCGCAACTAGGATGCGACTAGGGCGCAACTAGGGCGCAACTAGGGCGCAAGTAGGGCGCAAGTAGGGCGCAAGTAGGGCGCAACTATGGCACAACTAAGGCGCAACTAGGGCGCAACTAGGGCGCAACTAGGGCGCAACTAGGGCGCAACTAGGGCGCAACTAGGGTGCAACTAGGGCGCAACTAAAGCGTAACTAGGGCTCCTTGGGCGCAACTCGGGTGCAACTAGGGCGCAACTAGGGCGCAATGAGGGCGCAACAAGGGTGCAACGAGGGCGCAACGAGGGCGCAACAAGGGTGCAACTAGGGTGCAACTAGGGTGCAACCATGGCGTCACTAAGGCATAACTAGGATGCAACTAGGGTGCAACTAGTGTGCAAGTTGGGTGCAATTAGGGCGCAACTAAGGCGCAACTAGGGCGCAAGTAGGGCGCAAGTAGGACGCAACTAGGGCGCAACTAGGGGACAACTAGGATGTAGTTAGTGCCCAACTGAGGCGCATCTAGGGCGCAAGTAGGCGCCAGTAGGGCGCAAGAAGGGTGCAACTAGGGTGCAAGTAGGGCGCAACTAGGATGCAAGTAGGGCGCAACTAGAGCGCAACTAGGGCACAACTAGGACGCAACTAGGGCACAACTAGGGCGTAACTAGGGCGCAACTAGGGCGCAACTAGGGTGCAACTAGGGCGCAACTAGGACGCAACTAGGGCGCGACTAGGGCGCGACTAGGGTGGGACTTGGGCGCAACTAGGGCGCAACTAGGGGGCAACCGGGCCGCAACCAGGGTGCAAATAGGGCGCAACTAGGATGCAACTAGGGCGCAACTGGGGTGCAACCAGGGCGCAACTAGGGCGCAACTAGGGCACAACTAGGGCGCAACTAGGGTGCAAGGAGGGTGCTACTAGTGTGCAAGTTGGGTGCAACTAAGGCGCAACTAAGGCCCAACTAGCACGCAAGTAGGGCACAAGTAGGACGCAACTAGGACGCAACAACGGCACAACTAGGGCTTAGCTAGTGCCCAACTAAGGCACAACTAGGACGCAAGTAGGGTGCCAGTAGGGCGCAAGTAGGGTACAATAAGGGCACAAATAGGGTGTAACTAGGATGGAACTAGGACGCAACTATGGCGCGCCTAGTGTACGACTAGGGTGGAACTAGGGCGCAACTAGGGCGTAACTAGGGCGCAACTAGGGTGCATCTAGGGTGCAACTAGGGCGCAACTAGGGCGCAACTACAGTGCAACTAGGGCACAACTAGGGCGCAACTAGGGCGCAACTAGGGCGCAACTAGGGCGCAACTAGGGTGCAACTAGGGTGCAAGTAGGGCGCAAGTAGGGTGCAAGTAGGTCCGGCCTACGTTTGTCTGACCCGGCTTTGGTTTCTGTGACCCGGCTTTGGTTTCTGTGACCCAGTTTTTGTTTCTGTGACCCGGCTTTGGTTTCCGTGACCCGGCTTTGGTTTCTGTGATCCGGCTTTGGTTTCTCTGACCCGGCTTTCGATTCTGTGGCCCAGCTTTGGTTTCTGTGATCCAGCTTTGGTTTATCTAGCTTTGGTTTCTTTGACCCGGCTTTGGTTTCTGTGATCTTTCTTCGGTTTCTATGACCTGGCTTTCGTTTCTGTGACCCGGCTTTGGTTTCGATGACCCGGATTTGGTTTCTGTGACCCGGCTTTGGTTTCTGTGACCCAGCTTTGGTTTCTGTGACCCGGCTTTGGTTTCTGTGACCCAGTTTTTGTTTCTGTGACCCGGCTATTGTTTTTGTGACCCGGCATTGGTTTCTGTGACCCGCCATTGGTTTCTGTGACCCGGCTTTGGTTTCTGTGACCCAGTTTTTGTTTCTGTGACCCGGCTATTGTTTTTGTGACCCGGCATTGGTTTCTGTGACCCGCCATTGGTTTCTGTGACCCGGCTTTGGTTTCTGTGACCCAGTTTTTGTTTCTGTGACCCGGCTATTGTTTTTGTGACCCGGCATTGGTTTCTGTGACCCGCCATTGGTTTCTGTGACCCGGCTTTGGTTTCTGTGACCCAGTTTTTGTTTCTGTGACCCGGCTATTGTTTTTGTGACCCGGCATTGGTTTCTGTGACCCGCCATTGGTTTCTGTGACCCGGCTTTGGTTTCTGTGACCCAGTTTTTGTTTCTGTGACCCGGCTATTGTTTTTGTGACCCGGCATTGGTTTCTGTGACCCGCCATTGGTTTCTGTGACCCGGCTTTGGTTTCTGTGACCCAGTTTTTGTTTCTGTGACCCGGCTATTGTTTTTGTGACCCGGCATTGGTTTCTGTGACCCGCCATTGGTTTCTGTGACCCGGCTTTGGTTTCTGTGACCCAGTTTTTGTTTCTGTGACCCGGCTATTGTTTTTGTGACCCGGCATTGGTTTCTGTGACCCGCCATTGGTTTCTGTGACCCGGCTTTGGTTTCTGTGACCCAGTTTTTGTTTCTGTGACCCGGCTATTGTTTTTGTGACCCGGCATTGGTTTCTGTGACCCGCCATTGGTTTCTGTGACCCGGCTTTGGTTTCTGTGACCCAGTTTTTGTTTCTGTGACCCGGCTATTGTTTTTGTGACCCGGCATTGGTTTCTGTGACCCGCCATTGGTTTCTGTGACCCGGCTTTGGTTTCTGTGACCCAGTTTTTGTTTCTGTGACCCGGCTATTGTTTTTGTGACCCGGCATTGGTTTCTGTGACCCGCCATTGGTTTCTGTGACCCGGCTTTGGTTTCTGTGACCCAGTTTTTGTTTCTGTGACCCGGCTATTGTTTTTGTGACCCGGCATTGGTTTCTGTGACCCGCCATTGGTTTCTGTGACCCGGCTTTGGTTTCTGTGACCCAGTTTTTGTTTCTGTGACCCGGCTATTGTTTTTGTGACCCGGCATTGGTTTCTGTGACCCGCCATTGGTTTCTGTGACCCGGCTTTGGTTTCTGTGACCCAGTTTTTGTTTCTGTGACCCGGCTATTGTTTTTGTGACCCGGCATTGGTTTCTGTGACCCGCCATTGGTTTCTGTGACCCGGCTTTGGTTTCTGTGACCCAGTTTTTGTTTCTGTGACCCGGCTATTGTTTTTGTGACCCGGCATTGGTTTCTGTGACCCGCCATTGGTTTCTGTGACCCGGCTTTGGTTTCTGTGACCCAGCTTTGGTTTCTGTGACCCGACTCTGGTTTTTGTGACCCGACTTTGGTTTCTGTGATCCGGCTTTGGTTTCTATGACCCGGCTTTCGTTTCTGTGACCCGGCTTTGGTTTCTGTGACCCAGCTTTGGTTTCTGTGATCCGGCTTTGGTTTCTGTGACCCAGTTTTGGTTTCTGTGACCCGGCTTTGATTTCTGCAACCAGGATTTGGTTTCTGTGCCCCGGCTTTGGTTTCTGTGACCCAGCTTGGTTTCTGTGACCTGGCTTTGGTTTCTGTGGCCTGAATTTGGTTTCTGTGACCCGGCTTTGGTTTCTGTGACCGGCTGAGGTTTCAGTGACCCTGCTTTGGCTTCTGTGACAGGGCTTTGGTTTGTGTGACCCGGCTTTGGTTTCTGTGACCCGGCTTTGGTTTCTGTGACCCGGCT
>SZWC01006679.1:94581-137338 GCA_023375785.1 Penium margaritaceum | reverse complement strand
CCCTAAACCCTAAACCCTAAACCCTAAACCCTAAACCCTAAACCCTAAACCCTAAACCCTAAACCCTAAACCCTAAACCCTAAACCCTAAACCCTAAACCCTAAACCCTAAACCCTAAACCCTTATACGCACTTACACGCACCTACATACACTTACACGCACTTACGTGCACTTACACGCACTGGCACGCACTTACACGTACTTACACGCACTTACACATACTTACATGCACTTACACATACAGACACGCACTTACACGCACTTACACACAATTATACGCACTTCCATGCATTTACACGAACTTACAAGCACTTTGACAAACTTACATGCACTCACACACACTTACACGTACTAACACGCACGTACACGAACTTACACACACTTACACGCACTTACACGCACCGACATGCACTTACCTGCACTTACACCCTCTTACACGTACTAACACAATCTTACACGCATTTACACGCGCTTATATGCACTTACACGCACTTAGATGCACTTACACGCCCTTACACACACTGACACAAACTTACAAGCACTTACATGCACTTACACACACTCACACGCATTTACACGCACTCATACACACACACACACACACTTATACACACTTACTCGCATTAACATGCGCTTATACACACTTGCACACATTTACACACACTGACACAAACTCACACACACTTACACACACTTACACAAACTTACACACACTTACACGCACTAACACAAACTTAAACAAACGTACACGTACTTACATGCACTTACACGTACTTACAGACACTTACACGCACTTCCACACACTTATATGCAGTTACACGAACTTACATGCACTGGCACACATTGGTACACACTTATACACACTTACACGTACTTACATACGCTTACACGTACTTACACACACTTACACACACTTACATGCACTTACACGTACTTACACGCACTTACACGCACTTACACGCACTTACACGTACTTACACAAACTTACACGCAATTACATACACATACACGCACTTCCACGTACTTACACACACTTACACGTACTAACATGCACTTACACATACTTACACGCACTTCAAAATAATTACATGCACTTACACATACTTACACGTACTTAACGCACTTACACGAACTTGCATACACCCGCACACACTTACACGCACTTACATGCACTTACACACACTTACACACACTTACACACAATTACACATACTTACATGCTCTAACATGTACTTACACGGACTTACACCCACTTAGACAAACGTATACCAGTTTACACGCACTTACACGTACTTACACAAACCCACATGCACTTACACGCACTGACACACACTTACACGTACTTACACACACTAACACATGCTTACACGCACTTACATGCATTGACACACACTTACATGCACTTACACACACGTATACGTACTTCCACGTATTTATACGTACATACACGCACTTACAAGTACTTAGACACACTTACATACACTTATACGTACTTACACACACTTACACGTACCGACATGCACTTACGTGCACTTACACCCTCTTACACGTACTAACACAATCTTACACGCATTTACACGCGCTTACATGCACTTCCACGTACTTAGATGCACTTACACGCCCTTACACACACACTGACACAAACGTACACGCACTTATACGTACTTACACGTACTTACACGGACTTAGACCAATATACACGCACTTACATGCACTTACACAAAGTTACACACACTTACACACACTTACACACACTTAGACGCACTCACAGGTACTTACACACACTTATACGCACTTACACACACTTACACATACTGACACGCACTTACATGCACTTACACACACTGACACAAACTCACACGAACTTACATGCACTTACACGAACTTACACACATTGACATGCACTTATACAAACTTACACGAACTTATAAAAAACCTACACATACGTACACGCATTTACACGCACTTACAAGCACTTACACGCACTTATACAAATATAAACGCACTTGTACACCTTTACACACACT
Source organism: Penium margaritaceum (assembly GCA_023375785.1). Classification (NCBI taxonomy): domain Eukaryota; kingdom Viridiplantae; phylum Streptophyta; class Zygnematophyceae; order Desmidiales; family Peniaceae; genus Penium; species Penium margaritaceum. The sequence continues at coordinate 135,311 of SZWC01006679.1, read as the reverse complement.
TACACACACTGACACAAACTCACACACACTTACACGCACTTACACAAACTTACACACACTTACACGCACGTACACGAACTTACACAAACTTACATGCACTTATATGCACTTACACACACTTACACGTACTTACACGTACTTACACATACTTACACGCACTTACACGCACTTACATGCACTTACACGTACTTACACGCCTTTACACGCACATATACAAACTTATACGCACTTACACGAAGTTACACATACATACACACACTTACATGCACTTCCACGTACTTACACGCACTTACACGCACTAACATGCACTTACACATACTTATACGCACTTACACGCACTTACACGCACTTACACGCACTTACATGCACTTACTTGCACTTGCATGCACTTGCATACACTTACTCACCTTTACATGCACTCACACGTACTTACACGCACTTACACGCACTTTCACGCATTTACACGAACTTACAAGCACTTACACAAAATCACACGCACTTACACATACTTACACATACTTACACGCACGAACACAAACTTACACACACTTACACGCACTTACACGCACCGACATGCACTTACCTGCACCTACACCCTCTTACACGTACTAACACAATCTTACACGCATTTACACGCGCTTATATGCACTTACACGCACTTAGATGCACTTACACGTCCTTACACACACAAACACAAACTTACACGCACTTACATGCACTTACACATACTCACACGCATTTATACGCACTCATACACACTTACACACACTTATACACACTTACACGCACTAACATGCGCTTATACACACTTGCACACACTTACACACACTGACACAAACTCACACACACTTACACGCACTTACACGAACTTACACACACTTACATGCACTAACACAAACTTAAACAAACGTACACGTACTTACATGCACTTACACGTACTTACTCACACTTACACGCACTTCCACACACTTATATGCAGTTACACGAACTTACATGCACTGGCACACATTGGTACGCACTTACACACAATTACATGTACTTACATACGCTTAAACGCACTTATACGCACTTACACACATTTACACGCACTTACACGCACTTACACGCACTTACACGCACTTACACGTACTTACACAAACTTACACGCAATTACATGCACATACACGCACTTCCACGTACTTACACACACTTACACGTACTAACATGCACTTACACATACTTACATGCACTTCAACATACTTACATGTACTTCCACGTACTTACACGTACTTAAACGCACTTACACAAACTTGCATACACTTGCACACACTTACACGCACTTTAATGCGCTTACACACACTTACACACACTTACACACACTTACACACACTTATACGCACTAACATGTACTTACACGCACTTACACCCACTTACACAAACATATACCAGTTTACACGCACTTACACGTACTTACACAAACCTACATGCACTTATACGCACTGACACGCACTTACACGTACTTACACACACTAACACATGCTTACACACACTCACACGCACTGACACGCACTTACATGCACTTACACACACTTACACGCACTTCCACGTATTTATACGTACATACATGCACTTACAAGTACTTACACGCACTTACACACACTTACACGTACTTACACGCACTTACACGCACCGACATGCACTTACGTGCACTTACACCCTCTTACACGTACTAATACAATCTTACACGCATTTACACGCGCTTACATGCACTTCCACGTACTTAGATGCACTTACAGGCCCTTACACACACACTGACACAAACTTACACGTACTTATACGTACTTACATGCACTTACACGGACTTACACAAATGTACACGCACTTACATGCACTTACACAAAATTACATGCACTTACACACACTTACACACACTTACACGCACTCACACGTACTTACACGCACTTATATGCACTTACAAACACTTACACATACTGACACGCACTTACATGCACTTACACACACTAACACAAACTCACACAAACTTACATGCACTTACACGAACTTACACACATTTACATGCACTTACACAAACTTACACGAACTTACAAAAAACACACACATACGTACACGCATTTACATGCACTTACAAGCACTTACATGCACTTATACAAATTTACACGCACTTACACACACTTACACACACTTATACACACTGACACAAACTCAGACGCACTTACACGCACTTACACAAACTTACACACACTTACACGCATGTACACGAACTTACACAAACTTACATGCACTTACACGCACTTACACACACTTACACGTACTTACACGCACTTACACGTACTTACGCGCACTTACACGCACTTGCATGCACTTACACGTACTTACATGCCTTTACACGCACGTATACAAACTTATACGCACTTACACAAACTTACACATACTTACACACTTACATACACTTCCACGTACTTACACGCACTTACATGCACTAACATGCACTTAAACATACTTACACGCACTTACACGCACTTACACGCACTTACACGCACTTACATGCACTTACTTGCAATTGCATGCACTTGCATACACTTACACACCTTTACACACACTTCCACACACTTACATGCACTCACACACACTTACACGCACTCACACACACTTACACACACTCATACATACTCACACATACATACACGTACTTACATGCACTCACATGCTCTTACATGCACTTACACACATTTACACACACTTGCACAAACTCAAATGCACTTACACACACTTACATGAACTTACACGTACTTACACAAACTTACACAAACTTACACAAACTTACACGTAATTGCACGCACTTACACGCACTTACACGCACTTACATGCACTTTCACGCACTTAAACACACTTACACGCACATACATGAACATACACACACTTACATGCACGTACACAAACTTACACGCACTTACATGCATTCACACACACTTACACGCTCTCACACGTACTTACACGCACTTACACGCACTTACACGCACTTACACACACTTATACGCACTTACACAAACTTACACATACTGGTAAGCACAGGCACACACGTACATGCACTTATACGCACTTACACGCATGTACACGCACTTACATGCACATGCACACACTTACACGCATTTACACCTACGTATACGCACTTACACGCACTTACATGCACTTCCACGTACTGACACATCCTTACACGCACTAACACACACTTATACATGCTTAAACACACTTACACTTACTTACACGCACTTACACACACTTACACGCACATACACGCACTTACATGAACTTACTCACACTTACATGCACTCACACGTACTTACATGCCCTTATACGCACTTACACACACTTACACAAACTTACACACACTTACACCCACTTACACGCACTTACGCGCACTTATACGCACTTATAGGAACTTACATGCACTTACACGCACTTATACAAACTTACACGCACTTACACGTATTTGCAAGTACTCACACGCACGTACATGTACTTACACGAACATACACGCACTTATACCCACTTACACGCACGTATACGCACTTGCACGTACTTGTACACACTTACACGCACTTGCATGTATTTGCACACACTTCCACGTACTTACACACACTTATATGCACTTATAGACACTTATACGCACTTACATGTACTTACACATACTTTCACAAACTTACACGCACTTAAGCGCAATTACACGTACTTACACACACTTATACGTACTTACACAAACTTACACACACTTAAACGCACTTATATGTTCTTACACGCATTTACACGCACTTATACCCACTTACACGCACTTACACACACTTACACGAACTTATACACACTTACACGCACTTACACAAGCTTACACGCACTTGCACGCACTCATACACACATGCTGGTACTCACACACACTTACACGCATTTACATGCACTTACATGCACTTACACGCAATCACACGCACTTACATGCACTTATACGCTCTTACACGGAGTGACACAACTTACACGCACTTACGCATACTTACACGCACTTACACGCACTTACTAGAACGTACACACACTTACACACACTTACATTATCTTACCCACACGTACGTGCACTTACACGTACTTACACATACTCACACACACTTACACGCACTCACACACACTTACACGTACTTACACGCAGGTATATGCATTTACATGCACTTACACGCACTTGCATATACTTGCACACACTTACACGCACTTACATGCACTTATACGCACTTACACGCACTTACACACACATACACATACTTACACGCACTTACACAAACTTACACGCACTTACATGCACTTACACACACTTACATGCACTCACACACACATACACACACTTACACATACTTACAGGTACTTACACATAGTTATACATACTTGCACACACTTACACGCACATTCACACACTGAAACAAAGTCACACGCACTTACACGCACGTACACAAATACACACGCACTTACACAAACTAACACAAACTTACACAAACTTACACGCAAGTACACGCACTTACACGCACTTACACGCACTTACACGCACTTACACACACTTACACGCACTTACACGAATGTAAACATACTTACATGCACTTACACAAATTTACACCACTTACACATACTCACACACACTCACACGTACTCACACATACTTACACGCACTTAAACACACTTACACACACTTACACACGCTTACACACACTTACACACACTTACACACTATGACACAAACTCACACGTACTTACACGCACTTACACAAACTTACACACACTTACACGCACTTACACACACTTACACAAACTTACACACACTTATACACACTGACACAAACTCACACGCACTTACACACACTTATACGCACTTACACGTACTTACACGCCCTTATATACACTTACACGTACTTACACGCACTTACACACTTACACATACTTTCACACACTTACATGCACTTACACGCACTTACACACACTTTCACAAACTTACACGCACTGGCACACACTTGCACGCACTTACACACACTTACACGTACTTACATACACTTACACGCACTTACACAAATTACTTACACGTTCTTACATGCACTTATACGACTTATACACACTTACATGCACTTAGACACACTTACACACACTTACACGCACTTACACGCACTTACACATACTTGTACATACTTACACAAACTTACACGCACTTATACACACTTACACGCACCTACATACACTTACACGCACTTACGTGCACTTACACGCACTGGCACGTACTTACACGTACTTACACGCACTTACACATACTTACACGCACTTACACACACAGACACGCACTTACACGCACTTACACACACTAACACGCACTTCCACGCACTTACACGAACTTACAAGCAGTTACACAAACTTACATGCACTTACACACACTTACACGTACTTACACGCACGTACACGATCTTACACACACTTACACGCACTTACACGCACCAACATGCACTTACATGCACTTACACCCTCTTACTTGTACTAACACAATCTTACACGCATTTACACGCGCTTATATGCACTTACACGCACTTAGATGCACTTACACGTCCTTACACACACAAACACAAACTTACACGCACTTACATGCACTTACACACACTCACACGCATTTACACATACTCATACACACTTACACACTCTTATACACACTTACACGCACTAACACGCGCTTATACACACTTGCACACACTTACACACACTGACACAAACTCACACACACTTACACGTACTTACACGAACTTACACACACTTACACGCACTAACACAAACTTAAACAAACGTACACGTACTTACATGCACTTACACGTACTTACACACACTTATACACACTTCCACACACTTATATGCAGTTACACGAACTTACATGCACTGGCACACATTGGTACACACTTACACACACTTACACGTACTTACATACGCTTACACGCACTTACACGCACTTACACACACTTACACGCACTTACACATACTCACACGCACTTACACGCACTTACACGTACTTACACAAACTTACACGCAATTACATGCACATATACACACTTCCACGTACTTCCACACACTTACACGTACTAACATGCACTTACACATACTTACACGCACTTCAACATACTTACATGCACTTACACGTACTTACACGTACTTAAACGCACTTACACGAACTTGCATACACTTGCACATACTTACACGCACTTACATGCACTTACACACGCTTACACACACTTACACGCACTTACACACACTTACACGCTCTAACATGTACTTACACGTACTTACACCCACTTACACAAACGTATACCAGTTTACACGCACTTACACGTACTTACACAAACCCACATGCACTTACACGCACTGACACGCACTTACACGTACTTACACGCACTAACACATGCTTACACGTACTTACACGCATTGAAACGCACTTACACGCACTTACACACGCGTACACGCACTTCCACGTATTTATATGTACATACACGCACTTACAAGTACTTACACACACTTACACACACTTACACGTACTTACACGCACTTAAACGCACCGACATGCACTTACGTGCACTTACACCCTCTTACATGTACTAACACAACCTTACACGCATTTACACGCGCTTACATGCACTTCCACGTACTTAGATGCACTTACACGCCCTTACACACACACTGACACAAACGTACAGGCACTTATACGTACTTACACGCACTTACACGGACGTACACGAATGTACACGCACTAACATGCACGTACACAAAGTTACACACACTTACACACACTTACACACACTTGGACGCACTCACACGTACTTACACACACTTATACGCACTTACACATACTTACACATACTGACACGCACTTACATGCACCTACACACACTGACACAAACTCACACGAACTTACATGCACTTACACGAACTTACACACATTTACATGCACTTACACAAACTTACACGAACTTACAAAAAACCTACACATACGTACACGCATTTACACGCACTTACAAGCACTAACACGCACTTATACAAATGTACACGCACTTACACACATTTACACACACGTACACACACTGACACAAACTCACACGCACTTACACGCACTAACACAAACTTACACACACTTACACGCACGTACACAAACTTACACAAACTTACATGCACTTACACGCACTTACACACATTTACACGTACTTACATGCACTTACACATACTTACATGCACTTACACGCACTTACATGCACTTACACGTACTTACACGCCTTTACACGCACATATACAAACTTATACGCACTTACACAAACTTACACATACTTACACACTCTTACATGCACTTCTACGTACTTACACGCACTTACACGCACTAACATGCACTTACACATACTTACACATACTTACACATACTTGCACTTGCATGCACTTGCATACACTTAAACACCTTTACATGCACTTACAAGCACTTACACACACTTACATGCACTTCCACGTATTTACACGAGCATACAAGCACTTACACAAACTTACACGCACTTACACACACTTACACGTACTTACACGCACGTACACGAACTTACAAACGCTTACACGCACTTACCTGCACTTACACCCTCTTACAAGTACTAACACAATCTTACACGCATTTACATGCGCTTATATGCACTTACACGCACTTAGATGCACTTACACGTCCCTACACACACAAACACAAACTTACATGCACTTACATGCACTTACACACACTCACACGCATTTATACGCACTCATACATACTTACACACACTTATACACACTTACATGCACTAACACGCGCTTATACACACTTGCACACACTTACACACACTGACACAAACTCACACACACTTACACGCACTTACACGAACTTACACACACTTACACGCACTAACACAAACTTAAACAAACGTACACGTACTTACATGAACTTACATGTACTTACAGACACTTACATGCACTTCCACACACCTATATGCAGTTATACAAACTTACATGCACTGACACACATTGGTACGCACTTACACACACTTACACGTACTTACATACGCTTACACGCACTTACACGCACTTACATACACTTACACGCACTTACACGTACTTACACGCACTTACACGCACTTACACGCACTTACACGCACTTACACGTACTTACACAAACATACACGCAATTACATGCACAAACATGTACTTCCACGTACTTACACACACTCACACGTACTAACATGCACTTACACATACTTACACGCACTTCAACATACTTACATGCACTTACATGTACTTACACGTACTTAAACGCACTTACACAAACTTGCATACACTTGCACACACTTACACGCACTTACATGCACTTACACACACTTACACAAACGTATACCAGTTTACACGCACTTACACGTACTTTCACAAACCTACATGCACTTACACGCACTGACACGCACTTACACATACTTACACATACTAACGCATGCTTACACACACTTACACGCACTGACACGCACATACACGCACTTACACACACTTACACGCACTTCCACGTATTTATACATACATACACGCACTTACAAGTACTTACACGCACTTACACACACTTACACGTACTTACACGCACTTACACATACCGACATGCACTTACGTGCACTTACACCCTCTTACACGTACTAACACAATCTTACACGCAATTTCCAAACGCGCTTACATGCACTTCCACGTACTTAGATGCACTTACACGCCCTTACACACACACTGACACAAACGTACATGCACTTATACGTACTTACACGCACTTACACGGACTTACACGCACTTATATGCACTTACACACACTAACACATACTGACACGCACTTACATGCACTTACACACACTAACACAAACTCACACGACCTTACATGCACTTACAAGAACTTACACACATTTCCATGCACTTACACAAACTTACACGAACTTACAAAAAACCTACACATACGCACACGCATTTACACGCACTTACAAGCACTTACACGCACTTATACAAATGTACACGCACTTGTACACGTTTACACACACTTACATACACTGACACAAACTCACACGCACTTACACGCACTTACACAAACTTACACACACTTACACGCACGTACACGAACTTACACAAACTTACATGCACTTACACGCACTTACACATACTAACACGTACTTACACGCACTTACACATACTTACATGCACTTACACGCACTTACATGCACTTACACATACTTACACGCCTTTACATGCACATATACAAACTTATACGCACTTACACAAACTTACACATACTTACACACACTTACATACACTTCCACGTACTTACACGCACTTATACGCACTAACATGCACTTACATATACTTACACACACTTACACGCACTTACACGCACTTACACGCACTTACATACACTTACTTGTACTTGCATGCACTTGCATACACTTACACACCTTTATATGCACTTACACGCACTTACACGCACTTACATGCTCTTACACACACTAATAAGCACTTACACGCACTTACACGCACTTACACGTACTTACACAAACTTACACATACTTACTCGCACTTACACAAACTTACATGCACTTACACACAGTGACACACACGTACCTGCACTTACATGCACTTACACATACTTACACATACTTACACATACTTAAACATACCTACACGTACTTAGATGCACTTACATGCGCTTACGCACACTTACACGCTCTTACATGCACGTATATGCATTTACACCCACGTACACGCACTTTCAGGCACTTACATACACTTACACGTACTTACACGTACTTACACACACTTACACAAACTTACACACACGTCCACGCACCTACACATACTTACAGGCACTTACAGACACTTGCACATACTTACACAAACTAACACGCACTTACATGCACTTACACGCACTTAACAGACTTACACAAATGTTCATGCATGAACACACACTTACACAAACTTACACACACATACACGCACTTATACGCACCTACACGCACTCACACACACTCTCACGTACTTACACGCACTTACACGTACTTACACGCACGTATATATACTAACACGCACTTACACGCACTGACATACACTTACACGCACTTACACATACTTATACATACTTACACACTCTTACACGCACTTATATGCCCCTACATACACTAACATGCGTTTAAAAGTACTTACACGTACTTACATACACATACACGAACTTACACGCACTGGCAAGCATTGGTACGCACTGGCACGCACTTACACGCACTAAAACACACTTACTTTCACTTACACATACTTACACGCACTTATCGGTACTTACACACACTTTCACCCGCTTACACGCACTTACACACACTTACACAAACGTAGACACACTTACACGCACTTAAACACACTTACAGGCATTTACACGCACTTACACGCACTTACACACACTTACACGAACTTAAATGCACTTACACACACATAGACGCACTTACACGCACTTGCACATACTTACACGCACTTACACGCACTAACACACACTTACAGGCACTTACACGCACTTACATGAACTTACACACACTTACATGTACTTACACGTACTTGCACGTACTTACACGCACTTACACGCACTAACACACACTTACACGCACTTACACGCACTTACATACACTTACACACATTTATACGCACTTGCACGCACTTACACGCACTTACCAAACTTATACGCACTTACACACACTTACACGTACCTCCACACACTTACTCAAATGTACACGCACGTACTCGCACTTACACAAACTTACATGCACTTACACGCACTTACACGCACTTACACGCACTCACATATACTTACACGCACTTACATGCACTTACACACACTTACATGTACTTACACGTACTTGAATGTACTTACACGCACTTACACGCACTAACACACACTTACACGCACTTACACGAACTTACACGAACTTACACAAACTTACACGCACTTACACACACATACACGCACTTACACGCACTCACACACAATTACACGCACTTACACAAACATACATGCACTTACACACACTTACACGAACGTACATGCACTTACACGCACTTACACGCACTTACACGCACTCACACACACTCACACGCAATTACAAGCACTTACACAAATTTAGACGCACTTACACACACTTACACACACTTACACGAACTTACACGTACTGACACGCACTTACACGTACTAACATGTACTTCCACGTTCTTACACGCACTTACACGCACTTATACACACTTACATGCACTTAGACACACTTACACAAACTTACACGCACTTACACGCACTTACTCATACCTGTACATACTTACACAGACTTATACGCACTTATACGCACTTACACACACCTACATACACTTACACACACTTACGTTCACTTACACCCACTGACACGCACTTACACGTACTTACACGCACTTACACATATGTACACGCACTTACACGCACTGACACGTACGTACACACACTTACACACACTTACACGTATTTATACGCATTTACATGTACTTACACGCACTTACACGTACTTACACGCACTTACACACACTTACACGTACTTACTCGCACTTATAGGAACTTACACACACTTACATGCACTTACATGCACCGACATGTACTTACCTGCACTTACACCCTGTTACACATACTAATACAATCTTACACACATTTACACACTTTTACATGCACTTACACACACTTAGATGCACTTACACGCCCTTACACACACTGACACAAACTTACACAGACTTATACATACCTACACGCACTTACACGTACTTAAAGGAACGTACACGCACTTCCATGCACTTACACAAAGTTACACGTACTTACACACACTTACACGCACTTACATGCACTCACACATACGTACACGCACTTATACGCTCTTACACGCACTTACACGTACTGACACGCACTTACACGTACTAACATGTACTTACACGTTCTTACACGCACTTACACGCACTTATACGCAGTTACATGCACTTAGACACACTTACACATACTTACACGCACTTACACGCACTTACACATACTTGTACATACTTACACAAACTTACACGCAGTTATACGCACTTACACGCGCCTTCATACACTTACACGCACTTACGTGCACTTACACGCACTTACACACACTTACACGTACTTGCACACACTTACACGTACTTACACGTACTTACATGAATGTACACGCACTTACACGCACTTACACAAAATTACACGCACTTACACGCACTCACACGCACTTACATGCACTTACACGCACTGACACAAATTCCAACACACTTATACGCACTTACACGCAATTGCACGCACTTACACGCACTTACACGAACTTACAAAAACTTACATGCATTTACACGCACTTACACACACGTACACACTCTTACACGCACTTACACGTACGTATACGAACGTACACGGACTAACACATACTTACACGTACTTATACGCACTTACACGTACTGACACAAACTCACACAAACTTACACGCTCTTACACGCACTTACACACACTTACACGCACTTCCGCACACTTACACGCACTTGCACGCACTTACACGCACTTACATTCACTTACACGCACTTACACATATGTACACGCACTTTCACACACTTACATGCACTTATATGCACTTACACGCACTTACATGAACTTACACACACTGGCATGTACTGGCACGCAACGGCACACACTTACACGTACTTACACGCACTTACATGCACTTACACATACTTACACGTACTTATACGTACTTGCACGTACTTACACAAACTTACATACCCTTACACGCACTTGTACGCACTTACACGTACTTACACGCACTTACACATACTAACACGCACTTACACATACTTGCACGTACTTACATGAACTTACACGCACTTACACGTACTTACAAGCACTTACACGTACTTACACGCACTTGTATGCACTTGCACACACTTATACGCACATATACGCACTTACACACACTTACACGCACTTACACTCACTTACACGTACTTATACATACTTACACACACTCAACACCACTTATACGTACTTAAACGCACTTATACTCACTTACACGCAGTTATACGCAGTTACACACAATTTCACAAACTTACCAACACTTACACACACTTACACACTGTTACACGCACTAACACGAACTTATACGCACTTATTCACACTTACACATACTTACACACACTTACATGCACTTACACGCACTTATATGCACTTACACGCACTTAGATGCACTTACACGCACTTACACGTACTTACACGCACTTATATGCACACACACGCATTTACACAAACTTATATGCACTTACACGCACTTACAAACACTTACACGCACTTGCACGCACTTACACACACTTACACGCACTTACATGCCCTGATACGAACTTACTTGCACTTACACGTACTTACACTCACTTACACGTACATACACGAACGTACACGCACGTCCACGTACTTACACGAACTTACACGCACTTACATGCACTTACATACACTTACATGTACTCATACGCATTTCCACGTACTTACACACACTTACATGCACTTAGACGCACTTATACGCACTTACACGCACTTACACGCACTGACACAAACTCACACGCACTTACACTCACTTACACGTACTTAAACAAACATACACGAACATACACAAACTTACACACAATTACATGCACTTACACACACTTACACGCACTGACACGCAATTATACACACTTACACACACTTACACAAACATGCACACACTTACACGCACTTAGTCAAATTTACACGCACTTACACACACTTACATGCACTTACACGCACTTACACGCACTTACACCCACTTAGACTCACTGACACAAACTCATACGCACTTACGCGCACTTACACAAACGTACGCACACTTACACACACTTAGATAAATGTACACAAACTTACACGCACTTACACGCGCGTACATGCATTTACACGCACTTACACGCACTTACACGTACTTACACGTACTTACACGCACTTACACACACTTACATGCACTTACACACACTTACACAAACTTACACGCACTCGCACGCACTGGTAGGCACTTGTACGTACTTGTACGCACTTAAACGCACTTACACACATTTACACGCACTTACACACACTTACACGTACTTACACGTACTCACATGCACTTACACAAAGTTATATGCACTTAAACGCACTTACATGCACTTACACACACTTACACAAACGTACACACACTTACAGACACTTCCGCATACTTTTACACACTTTCACACAATTACACGCACTTACACAAACATACACGCACTTACACGCACTTCCACAAACTTACACATACTTACACGCACTTACACGTACTTACACGTACTTATAGGCACTTACACATTCTTACACGCACTTCCACGCACTTATACGCACTTACACATACACGCACTTCCACGCACTTATACGCACTTACATGTACTTAGACGCACTTACACACACTTACACGCACTTACACGCACTTGCACATACTTATACGCACTTACACCAACATACACGCACTTATACACACATACATATACCCACACGCACTTACACGCACTTACACACACTTAAACGCACTTACACACACTTACACGCACTTATACGCACTTTTGCGTACTTACACACACTTGCACGCACTTACATGAATGTACACGTACTTACACACACTTGCACAAAATTACACGTACTTATACGTACTCACACGCACATACACACACTCACACGCACTTACATGCACTGACACGCACTTGAACGCACTTACACGCCCTTACACGTACTTACACGCACTGAAACGAACTCACTCACACTTGTACATTCTTACACGCACTTACACACACTTGCACGCACTTACACGAACTTACATGCACTCATACGTACTTATACACACGTACACGTACTTATATGCACTTACACATACAAAAAAGTACATGCACTTACACGCACTTACACAAACTTACATGCACTTACACACACTTAGATGTACTTACACATATTTTCACGAACTTACACACACTTATACGCACTTACACATACTTACACGCACTTACACGCACTTACACGCACTTATACAAACTTACATGCCCTTATACGCACTTACACGCACTTACACGCACTTACACGTACTTACACACACTTACATGCACTTACACGCATTAACATGTACTTACACAAACTTCCACACACTGGCACGCACTAGCACGCACTGGCAAAGACTTACACGCACTTACACGTACTTACACACAAGTACACACACTTGCACGTACTTACACTAAGTTACACGTACTTACACGCACTTACACGAACTTAAACGTACTTACACATACTTACACATGCTTACGCATACTTGCGCACACTTACACACAATTACAAGAACTTACACGCACTTACACGCACTTACATGTACTTATACGTATTTACACGTACTTACACGCACTTGCATGTACTTGCACACACTTACACGCACTAATATGCACTTACACACACTTACACGTACGTACACGCACTTACACACACTTACATGTACTTACATACACTCTACACTGCTTACACGTGCTAAAATGTACTTATACTCACTTACATGCACTTACACGCACTTACACACACTTACATGCACTTTCACGCACTTACACATACATACACGCACTTACATGCATTTACACACACGTACACAAACGTATATGCACTTATACACACTTATACGCACTCACAGACACTTTCACGCACTTACACAGACTTACACACACTTACACACACTTACACGAACTTATACAAACTTACATGCATTTACGCGCACTTACACGCACTTGCACGCACTTACACGCACGTACATGTACTCACACGTACTTACACAAACTTAAACACACTTACATACACTTACACGCAATTACACGCACTTACACATACTTACACGCACTTACACGCACTTACACGTACTTGAACGCACTTACATGTACTTACACGTACTTACACGCACTGACACAAACTCACTCACACTTACACGTACTTACACGCACTTGCACATACTCACACGCACTTACACGAACTTACACAAACCTACATGCACTCATATGCACCTACACACACGTACACACACTTACATGCACTTACGCATACTTACACCTACTTAAACAAAAGTACACGCACTTACACGCACTTACACAAACTTATACACACTTACACGCACTTAGATGCACTTACACGTACTTTCACGCATTTACACGCACTTGAACACACTTACACGCACTTACACGCACTTACACGCACTTGAACGTACTTACACACACTAAGACGCACTTACATGCACTTACACGCACTTACACGTACTTACACGCACTTACACGCACTTACACGTTCTTACACAAACTTTTACACACTGGTCAGCACTAGTACACACTTGCACACAATTACATGCACTTACACACACTTACACACACTTACATGCACTTACACGCACGTACACACACTTACACTTACTTACACACACTTACACGCACTTAAACAAACTTACACAAACTTACACGTACATACACATACAGACACACACTTACACGTACTTACACGCACTTACACACACTGACACACACGTACACATACTTAGACACACTTTCACGAACGTACACGCACTTACACACACTTACACACACTTACACGCACTTACATGCACTTACGCACACTTACACGCACTTACACAAACTTGTACGCACTTACAACCATTTACGCGCACTTACACGCACTTGCACGCACTTACACGCACTTACACGTACTCACACGTACTTACACACACTTACACGCACTTACATTTACTTACACACAATTACACGCACTTATACACAGGTACACGCACTTACATGCCCTGACATGAACGTACCCGCACTTACACGTACTTACACTCACTTACACGTACTTACACGAACGTACACGCACTTCCATACACTTACACAACCTTACTCGCACTTACACACACTTACATACACTTACACGCACTCATACGCACTTCCACGCACTTACACACACTTACATGCACTTACACGCACTTACACGCATTTACACACACTTACACGCACTTACACGCACTTACACGCATTGACACAAACTCACACGGACTTACACCAACTTACACGCACATAAAAGAACTTACACGAACTTATACAAACTTACACGCAATTACACGCACTTATACACACTTACACACACTTACACAAACATTCACGCACATAAACGCACTTACACAAATTTACACGCAATTACACGCACTTACACACACTTACATGCACTCACACGCACTTGCACACACTTATACGTACTTTCGCACACTTACATGCACTTACACGCACTTACACGCACTTACACGCACTTACACTCACTGACACGAACTCACACGCACTTACACGCACTTACACGAACGTACACACACTGACACGCACTTAGACAAATGTACACAAACTTACACGTACTCCACGCACTTACATGCACTTACACGCACTTACACGTACTTACACGTACTTACACATTCTTACACGCACTTACACACACTTACATGCACTTACATGCACTTACACGCACTTGAACGCACTTACACGTGCTTACACGTACTTACACGCACTAACACGAACTCACTCACACTTATACATACTTACAAACACTTACATACACTTACACGCACTTACACAAATTTATATGCACCCATACGCACTTACACACATGTACACGCACTTATATGCACTTACGCATACTTACACACACTTACACAAAAGTACATGCACTTGCACGTACTTACACAAACGTATACGCACTCACACGCACTTAGATGTACTTACACATACTTTCACGCACTTACAGACACTTAAACGCACTTACACGTACTTACATGCATTTACACGCACTTACACGCACTCACACACACTTACACGTACTTACACCTACTTACACATACTTACACGTACTTACATACACTAACACGTACTCACACGCACTTACATGCACTTACATGCACTTACACACACTTGCATATACTTGCACACACTTACACACACTTACATGCACTTACACGTACTTACACGCACTTACACGCACATACACGTACTTACACGCACTTACACAAACTTACACACACTTACATGCACTTACACACACTTACATGCACTCACACACATTTACACACACTTACACGTACTTACACGTACTTACACATACTTACACATACTTGCACACACTTACACGCACATTCACACACTGACATAAAGTCACACGCACGTACACGCACGTATACGAACTCACACGCACTTTCACGAACTAACACAAACTTACACAAACTTACACACAAGTACACGCACTTACACGCACTTACACGCACTTACACGCACTTACACACACTTACACGCACTTACACGAATGTAAACGTACTTACATGCACTTACACAAATTTACACCCACTTACACGTACTCACACACACTCACACGCACTCACACATACTTACACGCACTCAAACACACTTACACATACTTACACACGCTTACACACACTTACACACACCTACACACTATGACACAAACTCACACGTACTTACACGCACTTACACAAACTTACACAAACTTACACACACTTACACACACTGACACAAACTCGCACACACTTACACACACTTATACGCACTTACACGTACTTACACGCACTTGTATACATTTACACGTACTTACACGCACTTACACACTTACACATACTCTCACACACTTACATGCACTTACATGCACTTACACACACTTTCACGAACTTACACGCACTGGCACACACTAACACGCACTTATACACACTTACACGTACTTACATACACTTACACGCACTTACACAAATTGCTTACACGTTCTTACACGCACTTATATGTACTTATACACACTTACATGCACTTAGACACACTTACACACACTTACACGCACTTACACGCACTTACACATACTTGTACATACTTACACAAACTTACATGCACTTATACGCACTTACACGCACCTACATACAATTACACACACTTACGTGCACTTACACGCACTGGCACGTACTTACACGTACTTGCACACACTTACACATACTTACACCCACTTACACACACAGACACGCACTTACACGCACTTACACACACTAACACGCACTTCCATGCATTTACACGAACTTACAAGCACTTACACAAACTTACATGCACTTACACACACTTACACGTACTTACACGCACGTACACGAACTTACACACACTTACACGCACTTACACGCACCGACATGCACTTACCTGCACTTACACCCTCTTACACGTACTAACACAATCTTACACGCATTTACATGCGCTTATATACACTTACACGCACTTAGATGCACTTACACACCCTTACACACACTGACACAAACTTACACGCACTTGCATGCACTTACACACACTCACACGTATTTACACGCACTCATACACACTTACACACACTTATGTACACTTACGCGCACTAACACGCGCTTATACACACTTGCACACACTTACACACACTGACACAAACTCACGTACACTTACACGCACTTACACGGACTTACACACACTTACACACACTAACACAAACTTAAACAATCGTACACGTACTTACATGCACTTACACGTACTTACACACACTTACACACACTTCCACACACTTATATGCAGTTACACAAACTTACATGCACTGGCACACATTGGTACACACTTACATACACTTACACGTACTTACATACGCTTACACGTACTTACACACACTTACACACCCTTACACGCACTTACACGTACTCACACGTACTTACACGCACTTACACGCACTTACACATACTTACACAAATGTACACGCAATTACATG
The DNA here is from genome assembly GCA_023375785.1 of Penium margaritaceum. NCBI lineage: Eukaryota > Viridiplantae > Streptophyta > Zygnematophyceae > Desmidiales > Peniaceae > Penium > Penium margaritaceum. Next base: position 115,321 of record SZWC01006679.1, on the reverse strand, counting down.
CACATACACGCACTTCCACATACTTCCACACACTTACACGTACTAACATGCACTTACACATACTTACACGCACTTCAACATACTTACATGCAATTACACGTACTTACACGTACTTAAACGCACTTACACAAAGTTGCATACACTTGCACACACTTATACGCACTTACATGCACTTACACACACTTAGACACACTTACACGTACTTACACACACTTACACGCTATAACATGTACTTACACGCACTTACACCCACTTACACAAACGTATACCAGTTTACACGCACTTACACGTACTTACACAAACCTATCAGCACTTACATGCACTGACACGCACTTACACGTACTTACACGCACTAACACATTCTTACACGCACTTACACGCATTGACACAAAATTACACGCACTTACACACACGTACACGCACTTCAACGTATTTATATGTACATACACGCACTTACACACACTTACACGTACTTACACGCACTTACACGCACCGACATGCACTTACGTGCACTTACACCCTCTTACACATACTAACACAATCTTACACGCATTTACACGCGCTGACATGCACTTCCACGTACTTAGATTCACTTACACGCCCTTACACAAACACTGACACAAACTTACACGGACTTATACGTACTTACACGCACTTACACAGACTTACACGAATGTACACACACTTATATGCACTTACACAAAGTTACACACACTTACACACACTTACACACACTTAGACGCACTCACACGTACTTACACACACTTATACACACTTACACACACTTACACATACTGACACGCACTTACATGCACTTGCACACACTCACACAAACTCACACGAACTTACATGCACTTACACGAACGTATACACATTTACATGCACTTACACAAACTTACACGAACTTACATAAAACCTACACATCCGTACACGCATTTATACGCACTTACACGCACTTACACGCACTTATACAAATGTACACTCAATTACACACATTTACACACACTTACACACACTGACACAAACTCACACGCACTTACACACACTAACACAAACTTACACACACTTACACGCACGTGTACGAACTTACACAAACTTACATGCACTTACACGCACTTACACACACTTACACGTACTTACATGCACTTACACGTACTTACACGCACTTACATGCACTTACATGCACTTACACGTACTTACACGTACTTACACGTACTTGCACGCACTTACACGCACTTACATGCACTTACTTGCACTTGCATACACTTGCATACACTTACACACCTTTACATGCACTTACACGCACTTGCACACACTTGTACGCACTTCCACGCATTTACACGAACTTACAAGCACTTACACAAACTTACACGCACTTATACTCACTTATACGTACTTACACGCACGTACACAAACTTACACACGCTTACATCCACTTACATGCACCGACATGCACTTACCTGCACTTACACCGTCTTACATGTACTAACACAATCTTACACGCATTTACACGCACTTATATGCACTTACACGCACTTAGATGCACTTACACGCCCTTACACACACAAACACAAACTTACACGCACTTACATGCACTTACACATACTCACACGCATTCATACGCACTCATACACACTTACACACACTTATACACACTTACATGCACTAACACGCGCTTATACACACTTGCACACACTTAAACACAGTGACACAAACTCACACACACTTACACGCACTTACACGAACTTACACACACTTGCACGCACTAACACAAACTTAAACAAACGTACACGTACTTACATGCACTTACATGTACTTAGACACACTTACACGTACTTCCACTCACTTATATGCAGTTACACGAACTTACATGCACTGGCACACATTGGTACGCACTTAGACACACTTACACGTACTTACATATGCTTACACGCACTTACACGCACTTACACACACTTACACGCACTTACACGCACTTACACGCACTTACACGCACTTACACGTACTTACACGTACTTACACAAACTTACACGCAATTACATGCACATACACGCACTTCCACGTACTTACACACACTTACACGTACTAACATGCACTTACACATACTTACACGCACTTCAACATACTTACATGCACTTACACGTACTTACACGTACTTAAACGCACTTACACAAACTTGCATACATGTGCACACACTTACACGCACTTACATGCACTTACACACACTTACACACACTTACACGCACTTACACACACTTACACGCACTAACATGTACTTACACGCACGTACACCCACTTACACAAATGTATACCAGTTTACACGCACTTACACGTACTTACACAAACCTACATGCACTTACACGCACTGACACGCACTTACACGTACTTACACACACTAACACATGCTTACACACACTTACACGCACTGACATGCACTTACACGCACTTACACACACTTACACGCACTTCCACGTATTTATACGTACATACACGCACTTACAAGTACTTACACGCACTTACACACACTTACACGTACTTACACGCACTTACACACACCGAAATGCACTTACGTGCACTTACACCCTCTTACACGTACTAACACAATCTTACACGCAATTTCCACACGCGCTTACATGCACTTCCACGTACTTAGATGCACTTACACGCCCTTGCACACACACTGACACAAAATTACACGCACTTATACGTACTTACACGCACTTACACGGACTTACAGAAATGTACACGCACTTACATGCACTTACACAAAGTTACACGCACTTACACACATTTACATACACTTACATGCACTCACACATACTTACACGCACTTATATGCACTTACACACACTTACACATACTAACACGCACTTACATGCACTTACACACACTAACACAAACTCACACAAACTTACATGCACTTACATGAACTTACACACATTTACATGCACTTACACAAACTTACACGACCTTACAAAAAGCCTACACATACATACACGTATTTACACGCACTTACAAGCACTTACACACATTTACACACACTTACACACATTTACACACACTTACACACACTGACACAAACTCACACGCACTTACACAAGCTTACACACACTTACACGCACGTACACGAACTTACACAAACTTACATGCACTTACACGCACTTACACACACTTACACGTACTTACACGCACTTACACGTACTTACACGCACTTACACGCACTTACATGCACTTACACGTACTTACACGCCTTTACACGCACATATACAAACTTATACGCACTTACACAAACTTACACATACTTAGACACACTTACATACACTTCCACGTACTTACACGCACTTACACGCACTAACATGCACTTACACATACTTACACACACTTACACGCACTTACACCCACTTACACGCACTTACATGCACTTACTTGTACTTGCATGCACTTGCATACACTTACACACCTTTATATGTAATTACACGCACTTACAAGCACTTACATGCTCTTACACACACTAACAAGCACTTACACACACTTACACGCACTTACACGTACTTACACAAACTTACACATACTTACTCGCACTTACACAAGCTTACATGCACTTACACACACTGACGCATACGTACCTGCACTTACATGCACTTACACATACTTACACGTACTTACACATACTTACACGTACTTAGATGCACTTACATGCGCTTACACATACTTACACGTTCTTACATGCACGTATATGCATTTACACGCACTTACACGCACTTTCAGGCACTTACATACACTTACACGTACTTACACGTACTTATACACACTTACACAAACTTACACACACGTCCACGCACCTACACATACTTACAGGCATTTATAAACACTTGCACACACTTACACAAACTTACTCGCACTTACATGCACTTACACGTACTTAACGCACTTACACAAATGTTCATGCATGAACACGCACTTACACGAACTTACACACACATACACGCACTTATACACACTTACACGCATTCACACGCACTTACACGTACTTACACGCACTTACACGTACTTACATGCACGTATATGCACTAACACGCACTTACACGCTCTGACACACTTATACGCACTTACACACACTTATACATACTTACACACACTTACACTTACTTATATGCCCTTACATACACTTACATGCACTTAAAAGCACTTACACACACTTATATACACTTACACGAACTTACACGCATTGGCAAGCATTGGCACGCACTGGCACGCACTTACACGTAGTAAAACACACTTACTTTCACTTATACATACTTACACGCACTTATACATACTTACACACACTTTCACGCGCTTACACACACTTACACGCACTTACAAAAACTTAGACACACTTACACGCACTTAAACACACTTACAGGCATTTACACGCACTTACACACACTTACACACACTTACGCAAACTAAAATGCACTTACACACACATAGACGCACTTACACGCACTTGCACGTACTTACACGCACTTACACGCACTAACACACACTTACAGGTACTTACACGCACATACATGCACTTACACACACTTACATGTACTTACACGTACTTGCACGTACTTACACGCACTTACACGCACTAACACACACTTACACGCACTTACACGCACTTACATGCACTTACACACATTTATACGCACTTGCACGCACTTACACGCACTTACCAAACTTATACGCACTTACACACACTTACACATACCTCCACACACTTACACAAATGTACATGCACGTACTCGCACTTGCACAAACTTACACGCACTCACACGCACTTAAACGTACTTACACGCACTCACACATACTTACACGCACTTACACGCACTTACATGCACTTACACGCATTGACACGAACTCACACGTACTTACACGCACTTACACAAACTTACACACACTTACACGAACTTACACGAACTTACACAAACTTACACGCACTTACACACACGTACACGCACGTACACGCACTTACACACAATTACACGCACTCACACAAACATACATGCACTTACACACACTTACACGAATGTACACGCACTTACACGCACTTATACGCACTTACATGCACTCACACACACTCACACGCACTTACACAAATTTAGAAGCACTTACACAAATTTAGACGCACTTACACACACTTACACAAACTCACACGCACTTACACGTACTGACATGCACTTACACGTACTAACATGTACTTCCATGTTCTTACACGCATTTACACGCACTTATACACACTTACATGCACTTAGGCACACTTACACACACTTACACGCACTTACACGCACTTACACATACCCGTACATACTTACACAAACTTATACGCACTTATACGCACTTACACGCACCTACATACACTTACACGCACTTACGTACACTTACACCCACTGACATGCACTTACACGTACTTACACGCACTTACACATAGGTACACGCACTTACACGCATTGACACGCACTTACACACACTTACACACACTTACACGTACTTCCAGGCATTTACATGTACTTACACGCACTTACACGTACTTACACGCACTTACACACACTTACACGTACTTACACGCACTTATAGGAACTTATACACACTTACATGCACTTACACGCACCGACATGTACTTACCTGTACTTACACCATGTTACACGTACTAAAACAATCTTACACACATTTACACGCTTTTACATGCACTTACACGCACTTACATGCACTTACACGCCCTTACACACACTGACACAAACTTACACACACTTATACGTACCTACATGCACTTACACGTACTTAAAGGAACGTACACGCACTTACATGCACTTTCACAAAGTTACACGCACTTACACACACTTACACGCACTTACACGCACTCACACGTACGTACACGCACTTATACGCCCTTAAACGCACTTACACGTACTGAAACGCACTTACACGTACTAACATGTACTTACACGTTCTTACATGCACTTACACGCACTTATACGCAGTTACATGCACTTAGACACATTTACACATACTTACACGCACTTATACGCACTTACACATACTTGTACATACTTACACAGACTTACACGCACTTATACGCACTTACACGCGCATTCATACACTTACACGCACTTACGTGCATTTACACGCACTTACACACACTTACACGTACTTGCACACACTTACACGTGCTTACACATACTTACATGACTGTACACGCACTTACACGCACTTACACAAAATTACACGCACTTATACACACTCACACGCACTCACATGCACTTACACGCACTGACACAAATTCCAGCACACTTATACGAACTTACACGCAATTGCACGCACTTACACGCACTTACACGAACTTACAAAAACTTACATGCACTTACACGCACTTACACACACGTACACACTCTTACACGCACTTACGCGTACTTACACGTACTTACACAAATATACACGCACTTACACGTACGTATACGAACGTACACGGACTAACACATACTTACACGTACTTACACGCACTTACACGTACTAACACAAACTCACACAAACTTATACGCTCTTACACGCACTTACACACACTTACACGCACTTACGCATACTCACACGCACTTGCACGCACTTACACGCACTTACATACACTTACACGCACTTACACATACGTACACGCACTTTCACACACTTACATGCACTTACACGCACTTACACGCACTTACATGAACTTACATACACTGGCATGTGCTGGCACGCAACAGCACACACTTACACGTAATTACACGCACTTACATGCACTTACACATACTTACACGTACCTATACGTACCTGCACATACTTACACGAACTTACACACCCTTACACGCACTTGTACGCACTTACACGTACTTACACGCACTTACACGTACTAAAACGTACTTACACATACTTGCACATACTTACATCAACTTACACGCACTTACACGTACTTACAAGCACTTACACGTACTTACACGCACTTGTATGCACTTGCACACACTTACATGCACATATACGCACTTACACACACTTACACGCACTTACACTCACTTACACGTACTTATACATACTTACACACACTTAACACCACTTATACGTACTTAAACGCACTTATACTCACTTACACGCACTTACACACACTTACACACACTTTCACAAACTTACAAACACTTACACACACTTACACGCACTTACACAAACTTATACGCACTTACACACACTTACACACACTTACACACACTTACACGCACTTACACGCACTTATACGCACTTACACACACTTAGATGCACTTACATGCACTTACACGTACTTACACGCACTTATACGCACCTACACGCACTTACACAAACTTATACGCAGTTACATGCACTTACACACACTTACACGCACTTGCACGCACTTATACACACTTACACGCACTTACATGCCCTGACACGAACTTACCCGCACTTACACATACTTACACTCACTTACACGTACTTACACGAACGTACACGCACGTCCACGCACTTACACAAAATTACACGCACTTACATGCACTTACATACACTTACACGTACTCATACGCACTTCCACGTACTTACACACACTTACATGCACTTAGACGCACTTATACGGACTTACACACACTTACACGCATTGACACGAACTCACACGCACTTACACGAACTTACACGTACTTACACAAACTTACACGAACTTACACAAACTTACACGTAATTACACGCACTTACACACACTTACACGCACTTACACGCACTTACACACACTTATACACACTTACAAAAACATGCATACACTTACACGCACTTAGTCAAATTTACACGCACTTACACACACTTACATGCACTTACACGCACTCACACGCACTTGCACGCACTTACACGCACTTACACACACTTACATGCACTTACACGCACTTACACGCACTTACACGCACTTAGACTCACTGACACAAACTCATACGCACTTACGCGCACTTACACAAACGTACGCACACTTACACACACTTAGATAAATGTACACGAACTTACACGCACTTACACGCACGTACATGCATTTACACGCACTTACACGCAATTACACGTACTTACACGTACTTACACGCACTTACACACACTTACATGCACTTACACACACTTACACAAACTTACACGTACTGGCACGCACTGGTAGGCACTTGTACGTACTTGTACGCACTTAAACACACTTACACACATTTACATGCACTTACACACACTTACACGCACTTACACGTACTCACACGCACTTACACAAACTTATACGCACTTAAACGCACTTACATGCACTTACACGCACTTATACAAGCGTACACACACTTACAGACACTTCCACGTACTTTTACACACTTACATACAATTACACGCACTTACACAAACGTACCCGCACTTACATGCACTTCCACAAACTTACACGTACTTACACGCACTTACATGCACTTACACGTACTTACATGCACTTACACATTCTTACACGCACTTCCACGCACTTATACGCACTTACATGTACTTACACGCACTTACACGCATTTACACGCACTTACACGCACTTACACGCACTTACACATACTTATACGCACTTACACCAACATACACGCACTTATACGCACATACATACACCCACATGTACTTACACGCACTTACACACACTTAAACGCACTTACACACACTTACACGCACTTATACGCACTTTTGCGTACTTACACACACTGGCACGCACTTACATGAATGTACACGTACTTACACACACTTACACAAACTTACACGCACTTACACGTACTCACACACACATACACACACTCACACGCACTTACATGCACTGACACACACTTTATCGCACTTACACGCCCTTATACATACTTACACGCACTGACACGAACTCACTCACACTTGTACATACTTACACGCACTTACACACACATACACGCGCTTACACGAACTTACATGCACTCATACGTACTTACACACACGTGCACGCACTTATATGCACTTACGCATACTTACACGCACTTACACGAAGGTACACGCACTTACACGCACTTACACGAACTTACATGCACTTACACACACTTAGATGTACTTACACATACTTTCACGAACTTACACACACTTATACGCACTTACACGTACTTACACGCACTTACACGCACTTACGCACACTTATACAAAATTACACGCCCTTATACGCACTTACACGCACTTATACGCACTTACACGTACTTACACACACTTACATGCACTTAGACGCATTAACATGTACTTACACAAACTTCCACACACTGGCACGCACTAGCACGCACTGACAAAGACTTACACGCACTTACACGTACTTACACACACGTACACACACTTGCACGTACTTACTCTAACTTACACGCACTTACACGCACTTACACAAACTTAAACGTACTTACACGTACACACACTTACGCATACTTGCACACACTTTTACACAATTACAAGCACTTACATGTACTTATACGCATTAACACGTACTTACACGCACTTCCATGTACTTGCACACACTTACATGCACTAACATGCACTTACACACACTTACACGTACGTACACGCACTGACACGCACTTACATGTACTTACATACACTGTACACCGCTTACACATGCTAAAATGTACTTATACTCATTTACATGCACTTACACGCACTCTCACACACTTACACGCACTTTCACGTACTTAAACGTACATACACGCACTTACATGCATTTACACACACGTACACAAACGTAGATGCACTTATACACACTTATACGCACTCACACACACTTTCACGCACTTACAGAGACTTACACACACTTACACACACTTACACGAACGTATACACACTTACATGCAATTACGCGCACTTACACGCACTTGCACGCACTTACACGCATGTACACGCACTCATACGTACTTACATGAACTTAAACGTACTTACATAAACTTACACACAATTACACGCACTTACACGTACTTACACGCACTTACATGCACTTACACGTACTTGAACACACTTACATGCACTTACACGTACTTACACGCACAGACACACACTCACTCACACTTACACGTACTTACACGCACTTGCACATACTTACACGCACTTACACGAACTTACACAAACCTACATGCACTCACACGCACTTACACACACGTACACACACTTACATGCAATTACGCGTACTTACACGTACTCAAACGAAAGTACACGCACTTACACAAACTTACACACACTTACACGCACTTAGATGCACTTACACGTACTTTCACGCATTTACACACAATTAAACACACTTACATGCACTTCCACGCACTTACACGCACTTGAACGTACTTACACACACTAAGACACACTTACATGCACTTACACGCACTTACACGTACTTATACGCACTTACACGTACTTACACGCACTTACATGTTCTTACACAAACTTACACACACTGGTCAGCACTAGCACACACTGGCACACACTTACATGCACTTACACACACTTACACACACTTACATGCACTTACACGCACGTACACACACTTACACTTACTTACACACACTTACACGCACTTAAACGCACTTACACAGACGTACACGTACATACACGTACTGACACAAACTTACACATACTTACACGCACTTACACACACTAACACGCACTTACATACTTGCACACACTTACACGCACTTACATGCACTCACGCACACTTACACACACTTACACAAAGTTATACGCACTTACACCCATTTACGCGTACTTACACGCACTTGCACGCACTTACACGCACTTACACGTACTCACACGTACTTACACACACTTACACACACTTACTTACACTTACACACAATAACACGCACTTATACACAGTTACACGTACTTACATGCCCTGACATGAACGTACCCGTACTTACACGTACTTACACTCACTTACACGTACTTACACGAACGTACAGGCACTTCCATACACTTATACGAACTTACTCGCACTTACACACACTTACATACACTTACACGCACTCATACGCACTTCCACACACTTACACACACTTACATGTACTTACACGCACTTACACGCATTTATACACACTTACACGCACTTACACGCACTTACACGATTGACACAAACTCACACGGACATACACCAACTTACTCGCACTTAAAAGAACTTACACAAACTTATACAAACTTGCACGCAATTACACGCACTTATATACACTTACACAGACTTACACAAACATTCATGCACATACACTCACTTACACAAATTTACACGCACTTACACGCACTTACACACACTTACACGCACTCACACGCACTTGCACACACTTACACGTACTTTCGCACACTTACATGCACTTACACGCACTTACACGCACTTACACGCACTTACACTCGCTGACACGAACTCACACGCACTTACACGCACTTACACGAACGTACACACACTGACACGCACTTAGACAAATGTACACAAACTTACACGTACTTACACGCACTTACATGCACTTACACGCACTTACACGTACTTACACGTACTTACACATACTTACACGCACTTACACACACTTACATACACTTACATGCACTTACACGCACTTGAACGCACTTACACGCGCTTACACGTACTTACACGCACTGACACAAACTCACTCACACTTATACATACTTACACGCAATTACATACACTTACACGCACTTACACAAATTCATATGCACCCATACGCACTTACACACATGTACACGCACTTATATGCACTTACGCATACTTACACGCACTTACACAAACGTACATGCACTTCCACGTACTTACACAAACTTACACACACTCACACGTACTTAGATGTACTTACACGTACTTTCATGCACTTACACACACTTACACGTACTTACATGCACTTACACGCACTTACACGCACTTATACACACTTACACGCACTTGTACGCACGTACACGCATTTACACGCACTTACACGTACCTACAAGTACTTACACGCACTATGCACTTACATGTACTTACACGAACTTCCACACACTGGCACGCACTAGCACGCACTGGCACACACTTACACGCACTTACACGTACTTACACGCACGTACACACACTTACATGTACGTACACTAACTTACACGCACTTGTACGCACTTACACAAACTTACACGTACTTACACGTACTTACACACACTTACACATACTTATATGCACTTACACACACTAACACGCACTTACACATACTCACATGCAATTACACGAACTTATACACACTTCCACGTACTTACACGTACTTATATGCACTTACACGTACTTACACGCACTTGCATGCACTTGCACACACTTACACGCACGAACATGCACTTACACACACTTACACGTACGTACACGCACTTACACACACTTACACATACTTACACACACTTACATGCACTTACACGCACTTACACATACTTACACGCACTTACCCGCACTTACACGCACTTACACACACTTACACAAACTTACACACACTAACACACACTTCCACGTACTTACAGGCACTCACACGCACTAACACACACGTACACATACTTATACACATTTACACACACTTACACGCACTTACACACACTTACACGTACTTACACGCACTTACACGCACTTGCATACACTTGCACATAATTGCATACACTTACACGCACTTACACGCACTTACACGCACTTACATACGCTTACACGTACTTACACGCACTTACACACACTTACACGCACTTATACAAACATATACGCACTTATACGCACTTACAGTAACTTATACACACTCACTCACACTGATACAAACTTTCACGCACTTACACGCACTTACACATACTTACACACGCTTACACACACTTACATGCACTTACACGCACTTACACGTACATTCACATATTTACACGTACTTACATGCATTTACACATACTTACACACACTTAGACGCACTTACACCCATTTACACGTACACACACGTACTTAAACGCACTTACACAAACTTACACGCACTTACACGCACTTACACGCACTTACACATACCTACACGCACTAACACGCACTTACACGTACTTACACGCACATACATGTACTTACACGAACGTACACGCACTTACACGTACTTACACGCACTTATACGCAATTACATGCACTTACACGCACTAACACGAACTCATTCATACTTACAGGAACTTACATACACTTACACATACTTACACATACTTACACGCATTTACACGCACTTACACGCACTTACACGCACTTACTCAAACTTACATATACTTACATGCATTTACACGTACTGATATGCACTTACACCCATTAGAATGCACTTACACGCACTTACATACACTTACACATACTTACATCGGCTTACACGCACTCACACACATCTACATGCACTTACACGTGCTTTCATGCACTTACACTCACGTATACACATTTACACACGCTTTTACGTACTTAGACGTACTTACACGTACTTACACGCACTCATACGTACTTACATGCACTTACACAAACTTACATACACTTACACGCACTTACACGCACTTACACGCACCTACATGTACTAACACGCCCTTACAGGCAAGTACATGCACTTACACCAACTTACACGCACGTACACGTACTTACACGCACTTACACGCACTTACACACACCTATACGCACTTACATGCACTGACACGAACTTACATGTACTTACACGTACTTACACGTACTTACACGCAATTACACGAACGTACACGCACTTCCACGCACTTACACAAACTTACACGCACTTACACGCACTTACATATGTTTACATGCACTCACATGTACGTATATGCACTTACACACACTTACACGCACTTACACGCACTTACACGCACTTACACGCACTTACATGCACTTAGACGCACTTACACGCACTGACACAAACACACACGTACTTACACGAACTTACACGCACTTAAACAAACTTACACAAACTTACGCGAACTTACACGCAATTATATGCACTTACACTCACTTACACAAATTTACACGTACTTACACGTACTTACACGTACTTACACGTACTCACACGCACGTGCACACAATTACACGTACTTACACACACTTATACGTACTTACATGCACTTACACGCACTTACATGTACTTACACTCACTGACATGAACTCATACATACTTACACGCACTTACAAGAACTTACATGAACTTACACGCACTTACACGCCCTTACACGCACTTACACGCACTTGCAAGCACTTACACTTACGTACACACACTTACACGCACTTACTCACATTTACACGCACTTACACACACTTACACAAACTTACATGTAATGGCACGCACAGGCATGCACTGACATGCACTTGCACGCACTTACACGCACTTACACACCCTTACACGTACTTATACACACTTACACGCACTTACATGCACTTACGCACACTTACACGCACTAACACGCACTTACACGTACTTACACGCATTTACACGCACTTACACACACTTACACACACTTACACGCACTTACACACACTTGCACACACTTACACGTGCTTGCATGCACTTGCACACACTTACATGTACTTACACGTACTTACAGGCACTTACACGCACATACACACACATACACACACTTACACACACTTACACGTACCTACATAAACTTACACGCACTTACACGCACTTACATAAACATATACGCACTGATACGCACTTACACGTACTTGCATGCACTTACACACACTAACACACGCTTACACGTACTTACACGCACTTGCACGCATTTACACACACTTGCACGCACTTAGACGTACTTACACGCACGTACACGTACTCACACGTATGTACACGCACTTACACAAAATTACACACAGTTGCACGCACTTGCATGCACTTAAACGTACCTACACGCACTAACACACACTTCCCCATACTTACACCCACTTACACGAACTTACACGCACTTACACCTACTTATACGCACTTACACGCACTTACACATACTTACACGCACTTAAACGCAGTGACACAAACTTACACGCACTTACATGCACTTACACGCATTTACACAGACTTACACAAACGTACACGCACTTACATGCACTTACACACACTTACACGCACTTACACGTAGTTAGACACACTTACACGTACTCCAACACACTTACACGCACTTACATGCACTTACATGCACTTACACGTACTTACACACACTTACACACACTTACATGCACTTACACATACTAACACAAGCTCACGCGCACATACAAGCACTTACAGGAACTTACACATACTTACACGTACTTACACATACTTACACGCACTTACACGTACTTACTCACACTTACACAAACGTACACGCACTTACACATACTTCTACACACTTAAACGCACTTACACGCACTTACACACACTTGTACACACTTACACGCACTTGCACGTACTTACACGCACTTACACTCACTGACACGCACCAACACAAACTCACACAAACGTATACACACTTACATGCACACACACACACTTACACGCACTTACATGTACTTACACGCACTTACACGTACATACACACACTTATACGCACTTACACATACTTACACGCACTTACAAACCCTTACACGTGCTTATACACACTTCCATGCACTTACACACAGTTACACGCACTTACACGAACTTACACGCACTGGCACGTACTGGCAGGTATTGGGACGCACTTACACACACATATATGCACTTACACATACTTACACGCACTTCCATAAACTAAAACGGACTTTTACACACTTACATGTACTTTGACGTACTTACACACACTTGCACGCACTTACACGCACTTGCACACACTTGCAAGCACTTACATGTACTTACACGCACTTACACACACTTATACATTCTTACACACACTTGCATACACTAACACGCACTTACACATACTTACACGCGATTACACAAGCTTACACGCACTTACACGTACTTATACGCACTTACACGCACTTACATGCACTTACATGCACCTGCACACACTTACACATACTTACACATACTTACACGCACTTACACGTACTTACGTACTTAGACGTACTTACACGCACTTACACGTACTTATACACACATACACAAACTTACACTCACTAACACATACTGACATGTACTTACACGTACTTACACGCACTTATTCGTACTTACACATACTTACATACACTTACATGCACTTACACACACTTACACGTATTAACACGTATTTACATGCACTTACACGTACTTACACAAACTTATACACACTCACACACACTTAGATGTACTTACACGTACTTCCATGCACTTACACACACTTAAACGCACTTACACGTACTTACATGCACTTACACGCACTTACACGCACTCACACACACTTACACGTACTTACATGCACTTACATGCACTTACATGCACTTACACGCACTTGCATATACTTGCACACACTTACACGCATTTACATGCACTTATACGTAATTACACGTACTTACACGCACATACAGGTACTTACACGCACTTACACAAACTTACATGCACTTACATGCACTTACACACACCTACATGCACTCACACACACTTACACACACTTACACGTACTTACACGTACTTACACATAATTACACATACTTGCACATACTTAGACGCACACTCACACACTGACACAAATTCACACGCACGTACACACACGTACACAAACTCACACGCACTTAAACAAACTAACACAAACTTACACAAACTTACACGCAAGTACACGCACTTACACGCACTTACACGCACTTACACGCACTTACACATACTTACACGCACTTACACGAATGTAAACGTACTTACATGCACTTACACAAATTTACACCCACTTACACGTACTCACACACACTCACACGCACTCACACATACTTACATGCACTTAAACACACTTATACACACTTACACGCGCTTACACACACTTACACACACTTACACACTATGACACAAACTCACACGTACTTACACGCACTTACACAAACTTACACACACTTACACGCACTTACACAAACTTACACAACCTTACACACACTTACACACACTGGCACAAAATCAAACGCACTTACACACACGTATACGCACTTACACGTACTTACACGCACTTACATACACTTACACGTACTTACACGCACTTACACACTTACACATACTTTCACACACTTACATGCACTTACACGCAATTACACACACTTTCACAAATTTACACGCACTGGCACACACTGGCACGCACTTACACACACTTACTTGTACTTACATACACTTACACGCACTTATACGCACTTATACACACTTACATGCACTTAGACACACTTACACACACTTACACGCACTTACACGCACTTACACATACTTGTACATACTTACACAAACTTGCACGCACTTATACGCACTTACACGCACCTACATACACTTACACGCACTTACGTGCACTTACACGCACTGGCACTTACTTACACGTACTTACACGCACTTACACATACTTACACGCACTTACACACACAGACACACACTTACACGCACTTACACACACTAACACGCACTTCCACGCATTTACACAAACTTACAAGCACTTACACAAACTTGCATGCACTTACACACACTTACACGTACTTACACGCATGTACACGAACTTACACACACTTACACGCACTTACACGTACCGACATGCACTTACCTGCACTTACACCCTCTTACACATACTAACACAATCTTACACGCATTTACACGCACTTATATGCACTTACACGCACTTAGATGCACTTACACACCCTTACACACACTGACACAAACTTACACGCACTTGCATGCACTTACACACACTCACACGCATTTACACGCACTCATACACACTTACACACACTTATACACACTTACACGCACTAACACGCGCTTATACACACTTGCACACACTTACACACACCGACACAAACTCACACACACTTACACGCACTTACACGAACTTACATGCACTTACATGCACATACACACACTTACACACACTTACACACTCTAACATGTACTTACACGCACTTACACCCACTTACACAAACATATACCAGTTTACACGCACTTACACGTACTTACACAAACCTACATGCACTTACACGCACTGACACACACTTACACGTACTTACACGCACTAACACATGCTTACACGCACTTACACGCATTGACACGCACTTACACGCACTTACACACACGGACACGCACTTCCACGTATTTATATGTACATACACCCACTTACAAGTACTTACACACACTTACACACACTTACATGTACTTACATGCACTTACACGCACCGAAATGAACTTACGTGCACTTACACCCTCTTACACGTACTAACACAATCTTACACGCAATTTCCACACGCGCTTACATGCACTTCCACGTACATAGATGCACTTACACGCCCTTACACACACAGTGACACAAACTTACACGCACTTATACGTACTTACACGCACTTACACGGACTTACACAAATGTACACGCACTTCCATGCACTTACACAAAGTAACACGCACTTACACACACTTACACACACTTACACACACTTACACGCACTCACACGTACTTACACGCACTTATATGCACTTACAGACACGTACACATACTGACACACACTTACATGCACTTACACACACTAACACAAACTCACACGAACTTACATGCACTTACACAAACTTACACACGTTTACATGCACTTACACAAACTTACATGAACTTACAAAAAACCTACACATACGTACACGCATTTACACGCACTTACAAGCACACACACGCACTTATACAAATGTACACGCACTTACACACATTTACACACACTTACATATATTGAAAAAAAACTCACACGCACTTACACGCACTTACACAAACTTACACACACTTACACGCACGTACACAAACTTACACAAACTTACATGCACTTACACGCACTTACACACACTTACACATACTTATACGCACTTACACGTACTTACACGCACTTACACGCACTTACCTGCACTTACACGTACTTACACGCCTTTACACGCACATATACAAACTTATACGCACTTACACAAACTTACACATACTTACACATACTTACATACACTTCCACGTACTTACACGCACTTACACGCACTAACATGCACTTACACATACTTACACACACTTACACGCACTTACACGCACTTACACGTACTTACACGCACTTACATGCACTTACTTGCACTTGCATGCACTTGCATACACTTACACACCTTTACATGCACTTAAACGCACTTACACGCACTTACATGCTCTTACACACACTAACAAGCACTTACACGCACTTACACGCACTTACATGTACTTACACAAACTTACACATACTTACTCGCACTTACACAAACTTACATGCACTTACACACACTGACACACACGTACCTGCACTTACATGCACTTCCACATACTTACACGTACTTACACATACTTACACGTACTTAGATGCACTTACATGCGCTTACACACACTTACACGCTCTTACATGCACGTATATGCATTTACACGCACTTACACGCACTTTCAGGCACTTACATACACTTACACGTACTTACACGTACTTACAGACACTTACACAAACTTACACACACGTCCGGGCACCTACACGTACTTACAGGCACTTAGAGACACTTGCACACACTTACACAAACTAACACGCACTTACATGCACTTACACGCACTAAACAGACTTACACAAATGTTCATGCATGAACACGCACTTACACGAACTTACACACACATACACGCACTTATACGCACTTACACGTACTCACACGCACTTACACGTACTTACACGCACTTACACGTACTTACACGCACGTATATGCACTAACACGCACTTACATGAACTGACACACACTTACACACACTTACACACACTTATTAATACTTATACACACTTACACGCACTTATATGCCCTCACATACACTTACATGCACTTAAAAGCACTTACACGCACTTACATACACTTACACGAACTTACACGCACTGGCAAGCATTGGCACTCACAGGCACGCACTTACACGCACTAAAACACACTTACTTTCACTTACACATACTTACACGCAGTAAAACACACTTACTTTCACTTACACATACTTACACACACTTATACGTACTTACACACACTTTCACGTGCTTACACGCACTTACACGCACTTACACAAACTTAGACACACTTACACGCACTTAAACACACTTACAGGCATTTACACACACTTACACGAACTTACACACACTTACGCGAACTTAAATGCACTTACACACACATAGACGCACTTACACGCACTTGCACGTACTTACACGCACTTACACACACTAACACATACTTACAGGTACTTACACGCACTTACATGCACTTACACACACTTACATGTACTTACACATACTTGCACGTACTTACACGCACTTACATGCACTAACACACATTTACACGCACTTACACGCACTTACATGGACTTACACACATTTATACGCACTTGCACGCACTTACACGTACTTACCAAACTTATACGCACTTACACACACTTACACGTACCTCCACACACTTACACAAATGTACACGCACGTACTCGCACTTACACGAATTTACACGCACTTACACGCACTTACACGCACTTACACGCACTTACATGCACT